>PKQL01000257.1:0-37682 GCA_002916455.1 Penicillium sp. CF05
CATGCATGTCATATATATACAGTTCTGTGTCTCATTGGAGCCCATACATTACACCTTGCCGTATGTGTCGTTTCCAGCACGCAGTGTCGCAACAGATCCTCATGGGTTAGTAATTTTGTTAGTAGGCTGGCTTGAAGGCGCTTCTCCAAGTGTTCAACATCCTATTTTCGGCAGTTGAAGCGCGTCTACCAAATGTAGCACGAGGTGGTTAGTGGGTTAGATCGGAGAAAGGGGTAATCCTTGTTCATCGGCATGGTTAGGTGAGCTCGAGTCGGCCCGTCGCGATGGCGAACCGTATTGAGGTCCGTACCGCTTCCAAGTTCGGTGTCCATTTTTGATCATCGGACGGCGRTTTTCCTCCCAGAAAGAATGACATGTTGCCTCGGTAGGTCTCGGTACATTGTAGTAGTTCCGTTCGGTGCGCAGTCCATTTTCGACATCGAAAGAGGAAGTGCTCCACGGTCTCTTTGGCTTGTCCACATGCACACTGGTCCGTCTCTGTCGCGTTGATTCGAAAGAGATATCCATTCAGTCTTGCYATGCCAGTCCGGAGTTGAGCCAGCACGCTTGCTTCTTTCCACGATAAGCGATCATATAGCTGTCGGGTGTGTTTTCCTGGAAGTGCTGCGTCCACTCGTTTGGCGTGTTTTCCGACGTATTCTGGCAATCCCTTGCCAATGGCTATGTGTGACCGTGCAATATTCAGGGTTGTTGACTTCACTCTCGGAACTCGTGTTTGGAGGAGAGCGTCCTCTTGGGTCGCAGTTCTGGCCTGCTCTTTGGCCAGGCCCAACAATTTGTTCTCTTCACTGGTGGGGATCCAGCGGATGTTGATCCAATTTCCGTTCCTCCTTAGTCTTTTGATCAGCTTGTATATCTGGTCAACGTGTCCCTGGCCTGACTGTTGTCGGGGATTCCTCAGCGTGAGTACTRCTGCTTTATTACTCGTGAGCAGCGTGATTCTGTAYCCTTTCAACGCCGGTGGCAAGTTCAGCACGTATGCYATTGCTGCCAATTCCGCCGAGTATGGATTTTGCTCTGCTCTGACTCCCAGTGTGACAGAGAAGGTTTTCAGTTTCAGTTTTCGGTAGCGAGGTGGCTGCTTTTCGATCGCTCCGCCATATCCCACCAGTTCGTTGCGTGCCGAGCTGCTGACCGCGATCTGCATGCATCCGCCCGCTTCGGTCTGGGGCTCTTGCGGTTCATCAACATCGGTCTGCACGCGTTCCTCCCATGGGGCCAACGTAAACGGATTGATTGTCTCCAGTGTTTCCATRTCGATGTGCTTCAGCGCCTCCGCTACGTGGTACAACGGCGAGCGATGGTATCTTCTGAACTTCCTGATCCGGTCTGTATTTCTGCGGAGAGGGTTGGTTTCTGGCAGGGTATGTATATCCGTCCACATCTTCACGGCCCGTCTCCAGAAACGGTGKTGTGCAGTGGCAATGTGGGCTTCCGCCTCTGCGACASTAGTCGCAACTGTGAGAAATGTCCCTACAATCGCTTGCGCTCCTACCCTTTGAACGCGGTTGATTGGGCCGCTGGCTTTATCCTTGAAAGCATGCATCCAGACATTGGAGGCGTAGTCCACGACCGGCGCTACCGTCGATGTGAACAGCTGCCGCGCTGTCGCTGGGGACAGACCCCGAAGTCGGCGCAGCTCCATCGCGGCCTCCAGGCCCTTGGACGCTGCCCTCGCGATATGCTCCTTGTACTTGAGCCTAGTGTCCATTAAGACGCCCAGGATCTTGACACGGTCTTTGGGCACAACCGTCTGTCCCTTGATGGTGAACGGCTCATGGTCCGATTTATGCGTCTTGGGGGTAAAGTGTATGATAGCCGTCTTTTCAGCTTCAAAAGTCGCTCCGCTTCTCCTTTCCCAGTCGAGCGCCTCATKGATAATTGCGTCAATTCCTCCCCTGTTACTCTGCGCGGTTGGCCCGGTCACCCATGCGGTGAARTCATCCACAAAGGCAATTGCTCCTCCCTGGCAGTCGATCTGTCTTTGCACGAGGTCGGCGTTGAAGAAGAGGAATAGAATCGGAGACAGGGGCGAGCCCTGAGGCAGTCCAGGCTGTGGCAGGTCCTGAACCTCCGATGGTTGCCCATTGATCTGGATGGTCGCCGTCCGTCCAGAGCAGAACGCCTCAACCCAGCGGAGAAGGCCCTCCGGTATGCCTCGTGCCCTCATCCTTTGGAGCAGTCGTTCTTTGCAGACTCCATTGTATGCCCCTTTTACATCGAAGCTGATCAGGCTCAGCACCCGTCGGCCGCGCCACGCCGCGTAGATTTGCTCCTGCAAGAGCAGGAGTGCCTGCTCCGCGGACCGCTGCTTTCGGGCCCCGAAGTGACTGGTCGGGAGCAGGCCGTGGGTCTCCACTGYATGCGAGATCCTTTCTGCCACCACTGACTCCAGGATCTTGCCTAGCGTCGYGAGGAGTGAGATCGGTCTCCACGCYTTAGCAATAGTGTAGTCTTCCTTGTTCGGTTTYCTCAGCGGGATGATCTTTGCGTGTCTCCACTGTTTCGGCAGCGTGCCTTCTTCCAGTGACGCCTGGAAAAGATCGAGAACGCGATGCTTGACCGTGGGCCAGGTCATTTTCCACACTATGGCCGGTAGGCCGTCCTCGCCTGGCGCCTTCCAAGACTTCGTTGCGAGCAACTGCCTCTCTACCTCTTCCATAGTGATGACCGGCATCTCTACCGGCGCTCTTTGTGGTCTTGTTCCTTCATCTTGAATGTTCTCCGGCAGGGGCGGGAAGAATTTGGTCAGAAGTTCTTCGGCTTGTTCCTCATGGTCAGTGGTGACCGTTCCATCTGCTCGGAGAAGCTGCGGAACTTTGCCGAAGGCTGCRTCTTCTCCTGACTTCAGGTATTTCGCGGCTTTCCAAATKTTGTCGTTGTCGGCCAGAAACTCATTCCAGTGCTTCTTCTTTTGTTTCCGAATTGCGTCATGGTATTGCTTCGCGGCGCTTGCGGCCATGTCCTCCAGCTGTGGCACCTTTCGCCCTGCCCGTCTTTCCGAGCGGGCGTGGTTTCTCCAGTATGTGTATATCTGACGGAGTTGCGTCAGGTCCGCCGTCCACCATCGCTTTGCGTGTGGTGACGGTTTGGCCCGCGGTGTCAGGGCMTGCACCGCTTCAGACACCGTGGACATCAGCCGGTCGGTCTTTTGCTGCACCGAGCCTTCCACCGGAGTGGCAGCTAGTGTTCCTGCAATTCTAGCATTGATCTCCTTCCACGGCGCATTCTTCAGCAGCAGTCGCTCTGGCTGTTTTGGAGCAGCCCACGGAGCATCGAAGACGGYTTCAATGGTGCAGTGGTCCGAACCATGCTCCGTTCCATGGACCGCACATTTGATCATCGAGTCCGTCAAGTTTTCTGAGGCGAGAGCGAGGTCGATCGTCGACTCGCAGTCCCCCGAATATCCTGCGCCGTGCCATGTCTTGGTGCCCSGTTTAAGCAGGCTGCTGAGTCCAAATTCATTCATGAGGTCGATGATTAGGTCTGCCTCGCCTTGCCTGGTCAACGACACATCGTCTCCTCCCCACAGTTGATCATGGCGGTTAAAGTCTCCCATGATCATAATCTCCACCACCGTCCCCGAATCTCGCCGTACCTYTGCAATTGCTTTCCGGAGGTGATCGCATGCGTCGTTCAACGCAGAGGCATCCCCTCCCTCTACATAAACTGATGCGATAAAAATCCGTCGTTCGGGAAGCCGAATGACGGCCGCCGTTAGGTCCGGCGACTCGATCCGCACTTGCTCCGTTTCCACATCTCTGTTGACCCACAGCATGCTTCGRATCGCCCATCTCCCTTCCCTCCACGTGGAGGGAACCATCTTTGTCCATTTGTGGTGYCCCATCGGGGTGGTCAAGAGCCGGCCTTGAATCATCCTCGCCTGGGGTTCTTGGATCGCTAGTGCCATTGCATTTTGAGTATCTTCGTCGTTCATGAGGCTTTCTTGCACTGCTCCCTGTTTTCTCACATTCAGTTGCATCACTCGGAGTGTTCTACTCATTACGTGACGGGTAGAGCTTCCGACAATTTCTGCTGAACGATTCATGAGGACCCCCGCATGGAACGCACTTGGGAACGGTTTGGTCGCAGTCACTGTGGCGATGCCCTTCCATAGCGCATTTTGCACATCTCTGTGCGTTCTTGCACTGGAATGCCTTATGGCCAATCTCTTGGCAGTTGTAGCATTGCGTCGGTCGTGGTCGGTGTTCGAAGASGCTGGTCACCCCAGATTCTCCCCCAGCGTGAAAGAACCCCTCAGYCAGGAGCCTTCGGGCATCACTGCCTTTGGTGAGGTAGACGACCATTGACCCATAKGCCTTTGCACTGTCCTTTTTGCTGAGCCATGCAATCTGGCAACGGTAGCTTCATTTTCCTYGCTGAAGGCTGCTGCCACTCCGGCTCGGAGTTCACCTTTCTCATCTAGCACGRTGGTTTTGTTAACACTGTCGACTTTGATTGGGTACAGCTCATCCCGAAGCACCCGCGCTCCCGCGCCGATCTTGCCTTCCGCYACTTTCTTAACCAGCTGGTGTTCAACTTCGTCGCGGCACGCTATTCTGATTCGGTTGGTGTTCTTCGGGTCCACGGTGACAGCGCGACAGCGCCAGTGCGTGTGGCCTTCCATCGCCCGAATCTCTGTCTCAACCGCCGCCCGAATTGGGCCTGCGGACATCCTCTCGTTTTCATTTGCTGCCATCTCCGAGGTGTCGATTGTGCAGTACAATGTGTCGGTAAACGTAGTTGGTGTTGTGTTCGATGTCGAGAGACTCCGTATATTGCTTGGGTGGCTGAGCGGGGGTGTACGGGCGACATCTGCATACGACGGAGATCCCGTGGGAGCGGGAACGCTGATCTCCTCGCGCAAGGATCGTATTTCGCGAAGAATCTCATCATGGTGGTTCGGAGAGCATGCCTCGGGGTAGGATTGCGGTGTCGTGGGGCTATCTGTCAGGGTCTGTAGCTCGTGTCGAACTCCTGCAAGGGCGACGCCAAATTCCTCCTTGGCTTTCCGAAACTCTTCTTGGACCTTCTGGAGTTCTTCTCTATGCAGATCATCTCGCTGTCGGATCTCTTCCCTGAGTTTGACCAGCTCCTTTACCAAATTGCTGACATCGAGGTCGTCGCTCTCGGTCGCGGAGTCGTCCGAAGTTGCCACGTCAGGCTGAGATTCGGGTTCAATTCTCTTCTTTTGCTGGGGTCGCGTCTTCCTCTGTTCATTGTCGACCTCTTGTTCTTGAGCGTAGTTTCTTGGTGGTCTGGTGGTGCGTTTCGGTCTCGACAGTCGCGGTGGTGAGTCTCCGGGTTCGTCGCGGTCGGGCGGTTCAGGGGTTCGCATCGCGGCCCGTCCCGCCATTACTCTCGATCAGTACAGGGAGTCGGTACTGTCGCCACGTGGCACTCCGCAAAACTCCAAAGTCGAAAAGTGGTACCCTTCGGGAACAGGTACAGTGGAATTTTTCGGAGTGGATTCGGAAGCAAGTACAGTAGATTTCGAAAACGGCTCATATCCTGATCTTAAAGGGTTACAGACGCGCTCGAAATCAGTTTCATGTCTTTACTCTCTTCGATTCTTTCTCAAACTTTATTTTGCCTGACGCCATACCCTTTATGGTTAGCTTACCCCTGACCCACACTCTTGGCAGTATCTTAGTACAGTATTAAATAATGGCATAAAAATAGCTATCGTATCATGGTTGTATGTGTCAGGGCCTGTCTAGAACCATCCACTTGCAAACAAGCCAAACATACTGGCTGCCAGGAGATTTGGTCGGTTGTCTGGTGACTACACCTCTCACCTCCCTCCTCCCTTCAATTAACCCCGTTACACTACTACTTTACTTCCACTGTGAACGAGCGAAGAGATACGTAGAAACAATACTGGTGGGATGAAATATTTCCTTACGGACGCCTTGTCCGCCCTACCAAATGCTGCATTCCTTTGGGCCCCCTCTGTTGAACCCTGGATGACCAAAATGTGCTGAAGTTCGGTTTACTAGGAAATTGAGGACGATGATTAACCACTCCTTCTCCAACTGTGATGAATCCCAAGCCCAGGACCTCGATCCCTCAGACCAGGATTCGCAATACGCTCCAACTCCAGGATATTACGTACACACGCCACCCTCAGAATATGGATTCAGCCCTTCACCGAACCGTTGCCCCCATGACGGTGCCGAGCCCTTACTGTCAACCCCAGCAGAAACCAGTAAGCTGCTTCAGCTCTCCGAGTGGGAAGCAAATAGGCCAGATGACGAGCTTCCCGCCAGCTTTATTCGGTATACTATCGAGTGGAAAGTCAAAGTGAATAACCGGTCCATATCAGAGGACACGGAGCAGGACGTAGCGCTGACTCCAAGTGCTTACTGGCCCTTGATCCTCAGGGACAAGCTGTATAAGGTAATCGAGGAGAAAGTTGCTCGCAAACGAAGGGTCAGGTCGGACGACACATCTATTGTTGTCTCGATCAACGATCGTAAGCAACGGGACCTGAAAAAGCGGTTCAATGGCCTCAATATTGACTGGTCCGCTGTGGAAAAACAAATACTCGTTTGGGGGAAGTTTCATGCCAGCGGTAAAGAGTTGCGGCTGAAGATTATCTTCAGCTATATAGAGGACGATCACTCTCCCAGAAGCGCAACAGGCAGAAACGACAAAAGAGGAAAGTCATCTGTGACCAAAAGGATGCTCAATGAACGGGATGAACAACTGGACGCCGAACAGCATGCAACTGGGGAACAGTCGATCTGGCGGGCAGTCTACACCTTGATGCGCTGTCCATCACCATCATGTCATCTTGGTCCGCACTGCTGGCAGGACCCACATGGGAAAAAACACTATCAGCTAAGGACACATCATTTGAAACGCCTGATCACTTATGTTGAAGGTGGTGGCATTCTGGAGTGTCAAGATGATGTTCCTGACGCTGTTCGTGAAGAGCTCTTCCTGGAAGAGCAGCAGAAAGTGGAAAGACTACGATCTAAAGGCAACAAAATGCTTGCTGCAGGCAATTGTCCACCTATTAGTATCAACTTCATGGGAGGGCAGCATCACCTGCAATCACCGGCGGCCAACTCAATTGTAACGTCGGCTAATTCTCCACCGCAACATGGACAAACAGCTGATCCGCTCATAATTGACGGGCCCCGAGATTTGGCTGTGAGAGAATACAGCGCATGGCAAGAAACCAATGTCGTCGACGACAATTTGAAGGCTCAGTTTCGACAGGCATGCGATGTAACGCTGGCCAACGGTCTGGATCTGGAACAGATCCATGAGGACCATGACGCGGGATTCTTTATTGAAAAAGGAGTTGCGGTAGGAATTGCACGCCGCTTCGTAAGTGACATTAGTAGATGGGTGAGGCACGTAAGAAACTGACTGCGCAGGCTCGCAGTCAGTGGCTGGCAAGGCGTGATTAGACTTGGAATCGATTTTTTATTTGCTTTTGATCTGATGCACTATAGTTGGCAGAATAAATGCGTATACAGGAATTATCTACTCAAATTCGACGCCACTGAAATGGTCTTGTACAGAACTAGATGTTGATCTATCAACACCCAGCCTCAATAATAATCTTCAACAACAACGCCAGCGTGCCGGAAATGGCCCTTTGCACTTTCTTCTCGAGATCCGACAGCCTCGATACACCACTCAAGGAAAGAGGCAAATCCTTGGTCCGGGCTTTGCTCATATCGCCGCCAATTCCGCCTGATGAACGCCTTCAGCTCAGAGAAAAACTCCTCGATGGGATTCAAATCAGGTGAATAAGGTGGCAGGTAAACCAATTTTACTCCTGCATTGGCGCATAGTTCTTTGATTTGCTCAGAATGATGAAAAGATGCGTTATCCATGACTACAACGGACTTTGGTTCAGGCCACTTTCCGCAATGTTTGAGAAGTTGCTCAATGAAATCCTCAAATACAGCTGCATCAGTCGAGCCTTGGAATACTCGAGAAAAGACAACACCATCTTGGGCGTATGCAGGAAGAATCTGATATCGTTGATCACGATGGAATTTGGAAACCTGCAAGGGTGTCGCGCCGACCGGAGACCAGCCGGTCCGTCTAAAACCAATTCGTTTATCGCATCCGGACTCGTCCACATAGACTAGGTGATAGGATCGGAATTCCGATAGGTTGTGTAGGTAGAAGTCTCGCAAATCGGCGTTTTGTTCCTTTGCTCTTTGTCGAGCCACCTTTTTCGACCAGCCGACAGACGCAAGAGCCCGCTTAAGACTCGAATTTGTTACCTGAATATGGAATTCATCCCATAAAAAGAGCGCAATCTCATCCACATATAGCCCAGGTTTCTCAAGAAGATGATCACATATTGCCTCTAGCATTGGAGGGGTGATGCTTCGTCGTCGTCCAACACGTGTAGGAGGCGCTCTGACATCCCCAAATTGGTGAAGGTTGTTGCGGAGGCTGATGATTGAACGCTCACTACATTCAGCTGCTTCGGCCATCTGCGATGTGTTTAGTGAATCGCTAAGCATCATATCACGGATCATTTCGAGCTTCCAAGGAGCGAGCCTCGGCGCCATTTTGCGTAATGATGTTGGAAGGTTCGGGGTCTCGGTGGTGGAAACCTCCTGATGCGGCATTGTTGGTCCAACACGGGACAATTCATTTCTCCATGCTCACCCCTGCTCACCCTCCTGCTCAGTGAGCGGACGAAATAATTTTGACTGAAGGTCTGGGGACGCAGGAGTAATGGGAAATGCACGTGACCTAACACTATCGTAGTTCTTGGTAACGTGGTTGTCATGGCGACAGATCTGAAAACTGCGGGGCTTCTTCAATGATTGACCGATGGGCGTTACTGTTTCGGGGCACAAAGAGCAAATTCTTTCCTCCATGCTCACCCTGCTCACCCTTCTGCTCAGTGAGCGGATGAAATGCCCTGAAACGAAGGAACGGAGTGAAAGGTGTTACAACAACCGTAGGTCTGCCCGAGGGTGACTTGAAGGCGGAGTTGACGCTGCGAGAAACACAGCCAAATTTCTCGCCAAGCCTCGCTTTCATTGATCTGGTACTTGTCCCCTCACGTGTTGTGTCTTCACGTGCTCTTCTATATTCTATAGACAGGGAAGTACAACACCAGCTTTGAGCTCAGAAAGGCAAACAAATCGCAAGTGGAAGAAGTGTGGATGATTGCGGCTTAAAAAGTATACGCCAACAGCCTAGAGATCAGGTCAGGGTGTTGTGCAGGCAGTTGTATGTTGCAATTGAAAGCACACGCGATCTACAGACATTCCATAGGATGCTAACACCTCCAACGCTTCATTAAAGCTATGGTTCAATATCTGCCATCATTTAACGCTCCACTTAATCACACTCATCCAGTGGTCTGCGATCTGTTGAATGAGGTTCTCCGCCGTCCAGGTGGCTCATGTTGATAGTTGCAATGTCCCTGGAGAGCCTTTGGACAGTGTCTTCGCTCCTATAGCCTCCCAGTTGTTGCGTTCTCCAGCCATGAGCTCGGGTTTTGGCGTGAAGAACGTCACCATACGTAGAGACCTTGAACTTCGAGCCATCGCCGGGGCCATAGTCTTCGATCACATTGTCATTGTCTTTCAGGTGACTGTCCGCCTTGGAGCAGATATCTAAGCACTGCTGAGCAGTAATACACCCATCCTGTAGCCTTGTTAAGTCTTCTTCATCAATTTTGGAGGAAGTTGCTGTATTTGGTCGCGAGAGTTGTCGATTCATGGTATCTTGCATATGTTTCTCTAGCCTAGCAGCTGTCAGAGACAAGTTGTTTTTGCATTCTTGCAAGCTTTCATTGGTGACGGTCTCGGGCGGAATGCCCAGAGTGTCTGGGTGATGAGAGGCACCACCTCCGTCCGACATCAACTGAATATGGTCAATATGATCGGATAGCTGGGCACATATCTGGAGACATTTCTCTGTGCTCAGGCGCTCCTCCTTCATATATTGCAGTTCAGCTGCTCCTGGTTCGGATTGCGTCACGCTTTTCTCAACGATGCACTCCAATTTGCTATCAATAATTTTCAGACGATCTTCAAGATCAACTTCGGTATTTTGAATAAGGCGCTTGTAGTCGTCTAGGATTTCGGTGTTGACAGAGGATTGGCGACTGATAAACGTAAGCCAACACTGAAGGCGTGTCCGACTGTCACGTCTGAATTCAGCGAGAGGAGTAGCACGTACAGGTTCGCATCAGCGAGAGCAATATTGAACGTAGCCTTGTACCCAGCCAACATTGTTTGGAAGCCATCTATGTCGTCATCCATGTACTTTAACCTGGCCCAGTCCTGAAAATTCGGCTGACCTTTATCTGACCGCGACGATAATTGGAGAATCTCTTGTTGGAACCCCTTGCAGGCACTCCCACAGCGAAGAAGAGGAAGATCCAGCGCCGACATATCGATATCAGCTGTTGAGGTGACAAATTCGGCAAGTGGACCAAGCACAGCACTCAGGGCTTCAAGTTCTTCAAGAAGACCACGGACTGGTTTGTAATGGGAACGAAAGCTATTGACCGTTTCGTGCAGCGTGGTGCTGCACTGAAAGGCGAATTTTGCTAGAGCTTGCAATCCGGAGGCTAGGCCTATTGGCTCAGCCAAGATTTTGTTCACCCGTGTACGAGTGGAAGGATGGCGTGGAAAACAGCCAGTTTCGGAAAGTGAAGGGCCATTGTAGTCGGTGAACGATTTATCATTACCTGCCGGGTTTTCAAGCGTGGACACAAATCGATAACTGCCTCGATTAAATACTCCGCTATAATCGAGGAAATGAAATACTGACAGACTCGTGACAATGTGCCGAATATCTATGATATACTCGTCCAACTCAATGTCATCACCATCTTCATACTGTGTTTCCTCCCGGACCTTGCCAAGGCCTGACTTTGATGTCTCGGTCTCAGAATCAGAAGTCTGGGTATCAAACGGTATCAATTCTCCGGACGCGATCATGGTGGCTTAGTAGCATTAGGCATTGCTCACAAGCCTGGTTGACCGAGTGAAACGTACCTTCTTGAATGGCTTCACCAAGATCGTGAAAGTGGTCGGTTACTTCGCGGCGTAGCTCTGGAGAATTTTTTAATCTGTTGTCCAAAGATTGATCATCTGTCTCTTCCCGCTGCGCACCAAGATTGCCAGCCCAAACTCTGATTCGACCAAGTTCTTCTTGTAAGCTGGGAATTAGATCAGTGCGCCTATCTTGGATTGTTAAGGTGCTGATCAATGTTATAAAATGACGGATACATAGCGCCAGGACGGAAGAAATAGGCAATCTCGGTTCGAACACAGGTGGCATATCTTCTGTTTCTTGCATGATACTCATGGTCTCTCCATGAGAAAATAGTGATGGTTGAGGAGATGTAAAGCGGGGTAACCCCCATCCCGGTGAGATGAAATGCCCTATGTGATGGAACGCCCACCAGGTACCTGCACATTCGAGCGCCGTCACTCCCAATCCATGTATTGGACATTGCCAGAGAGTAGCAGAAACAATTATTATCTGATTTCCCATTCGAGGCTTGTTTTCAAATGAAGATTACACACTGTTAAAGTGTCGGATTACAAGACGGCACGCGCTACTAGAAAATGCACCGTTTGCTATTATGACGCCGAAGTCATCCACAAGAACATCTGAAATGACTAGGAAGGAGTACATTGCATCATTCTGCCTACCTAATGAACTCTATTGACTTTTTATACCATCAAAATTATGTTACCTAAGAATATACGAGTTTTGGTGAAACTCTTGGCAGTAGAAAGGTACGTAAGACAAAATTACCGATAAGGCGAATACATGGAAAGGAAACAATCATGTAACGTGATGTATGAGAAATACTAGCGCCGCTAAACGGAACAGCGGCCCCACAACCCTGTGCGCAAGTAAGAGATGGCCTGCTTGAAGGAAAGATAACGCTAAAAGTACTGCCAGACCGCAGCCCGCAGCAAACTACGCGGGCTTACAGTGCTGCAAGGGATAGGACCAAATGTAAATTTATGTCAACATATGACCTGCGTTTACAACAAATGCTGGGGATGCAAGTGTGAGCGAGCTTCTGAAGCCTCGTGACGTTTTACGTGTTGACCTAGGAATTCTAACGAATATTGAGACTAGCCAGTATTCTAGGATGCTCACATCCAAGGACCTTCTCACTACCTTCCATGTCTTGTAGGTGTATCGCTTTCGCCTCGTCATATTTCCCTTGGTTGGAGAGAACATTGCCAAGCTTACTGACACTGGTGAGCGTGTCAGGATGCTCGCGTCCAAGCACCTTCTCACTACCTTCCATGTCTTGTAGGTGTATCGCTTCCGCCTCGTCATATTTCCCTTGGTTGGAGAGAACATTGGCAAGGTTACTGACACTGGTGAACGTGTCAGGATGCTCGCGTCCAAGCACCTTCTCACTACCTTCCAGGTCTCGTCGGTGCATCGCTTCCGCCTCGTCATATTTACCTTGGCTGGAGAGAACATTGCCAAGCTTACTAACACTGGTGAGCGTGTCAGGATGCTCACGTCCAAGCACCTTCTCTCGTGCTTCCAACGCCCGTCGGTGCATCGCTTCCGCCTCGTCATATTTACCTTGGCTGGAGAGAACATTGCCAAGCTTACTGACACTGGTGAGCGTGTCAGGATGCTCACGTCCAAGCACCTTCTCTCGTGCTTCCAACGCCCGTCGGTGCATCGCTTCCGCCTCGTCATATTTACCTTGGCTGGAGAGAACATCGCCAAAATTACTGACACTGGTGAGCGTGTTAGGATGCTCACGTCCAAGCACCTCTTCATATCCTTCCAACGCCCGTCGGTGCATCGCTTCCGCCTCGTCATATTTGCCTTGGCTGGAGAGAACTAAGCCAAGGTTACTGACACTGGTGAGCGTGTCAGGATGCTCGCGTCCAAGCACCTTCTCTCGTGCTTCCAACGCCCGTCGATGCATCGCTTCCGCCTCTTCATAAACTCCTTGAAGATCTAGAAACCACCCACAATTAGATAAGAGGGCGGCAGCATTCAATCGATCTTTATCATCTACGTCACATATAGACTGCAGCACACTGTTGGCATGCGCAAGGAGCGACCGACATTGTGACCAGCTCTCGTACTCGCCATCTGGAAATACCCGTGCCATAATCCCGCGTGATTTGGCCTGCCAGCCGTAAAGCTGCTGGTGCATGTCCAGCCACGCTCGGACCGATAACTGTACCAAGCGGTGCATATCGAACAACCGTTCGTTTAGTTCTAGTCGGATCAGAGAATAGCTGAGAAGCGGCGCCAATGCATCGTGGAAGTCCAGGATATCTTGCTCGTGGTGGCGCACCAGATCTTCGGGGATTCCCTGCCGATCGAACATACTCATCAACGCCAGGAGATCGGTCGCCGCAGGGCGCTCCTGACGGATCTGCTCAAACGATAACTGCCACGTTGTCATCACGGCATACCGAATGCTGGGATCCCGCCGGAGATCCGCAGAATCCTCATTCTGGAGAAGCCGCGTCCGCTTCGACTCGCTTTCATGGAAAAGCCGAAGGTATGCCGAGACGGTAACTAGGGGCAACCGGTTGGCAATATACGCCGCAGCCTGAGTGATAGCCAATGGGATAGACTCTAATGCCTGGACCAGTGCCCTCTCGTCCCCTCCAGACTCTCCAGACTCTCCCGACTGGGGGGCTGGAATCCTTAACCGTAAAAGAGCCAAGGACTCTGCCTCATTCATTGGCTGAACTGTGATCACATGACTATCGCTCCCCACCAGATTCCGTGCCGCAAGACCATTTCGCGATGTGATCAGCATTGATCCATGGGCGGCCTGGGGCAGGAAGCTCACCAACGGCCCTCGTTCGTTGAATGTATTGTCACCGAAAAAGATACCATCGTCATCCGCATTATCTAGCACCATCAGCCAGCGCCCATTGCGTGCATCACACAACCACTGATACACGAGCTGGAGAATGTTGATCTTCGGATCGTCCCGTCCCGGAATCTCCGCAACTGTGGCAATCTGCTGGTAGCCCTGTTCCAACCGCGCCGTATTGCTGGCGTGGATCCAAAACACCCAAGTGTCCGGTGTAGATTCTCGCACACGATAGGAATACTCGATGGCTGCCTGGGTTTTTCTGACGATAGTTAAATCAGAATCTGTTGTTATTCAACAGGCATTCTGGTAGGGACCACTCACCCAACGCCAGCCAACCCCACCAATGCCACCCGCTCGTGACGCTGGCCGATCGCCCTATGTCTTTCATTGATCGCACTGATCACAGATTCGCGGCCCACAAACATCGGGTCCTTCTTAAAAGGCACCGTGGAGCACGGCTGGGGCTTCGGACGCGTCTGCGCTAAACACAGTCTCCATTAGCGCGCAAAATGATACTGGGTCAAGTCACCCACTAAACCGAGCCGCCACCACCGATGGCGCGTCTTTTAAGAACTGCCGCAGTTTATCGAGCGCCGTTCGATACCCGGCCGCGTTGCGCGTGTCGAATTTGACCACCATCGAGTGATCTGCATGCAGCGGCACCTTGTCCTCTACATGGTCGGGGAGCTGGAGAAGAGCCGAGTCTGCGCCAACCGTCGTCACAAAATCCCCGGTGCGTTTCCATCGTCCGCTTTCCGAGTCCTATTGTGATCGTCAACACGTGTCATAGTCTGTTTCAGACCAAGACCCACACATACCAATACCAACTGCCTCGTCTGCTCCGTCTCATAGAAGCTCACTACCTTACGGTCCCGAATTAGATTTTTGAAATCCGCCAGCTGGTGGATTAACAGGTCCGATTTACTGGAGATCTGCTGTAGTAGTCGCTCTCGCGGATGGCTCTTATCTCCTACTAACATCTGCTGGATATCGTCCATTACCAATCCTTTATGTGGGATGGCGAAAAGGACCATGCCGTACGTGGCTCGATGCAGCGACGTGATCGCCGGGTGGTCTTCCTCCATCGTCTGGATGGCCCTCACCAGGCACTAATGGTTGGGTCAGCATATGATATATAATATCTCGAATTGGACGGTGGTCCCACGTGAGCCACGATAATGCCTCCAAAGCTGTGTGCGATGAATATCAGAGGTCTCTGCTGGAGCTAGTCAAGCAATCAGCCCAAAGTTGCTATCCGTAGACAGGCCAAACAGCGTTTCCTACCTCCTTCGTATTCCGGATTTTCTTGATCTCTTCCATCAGCTCCCGCCCATAGTCGAGGATCGTGTCCACTCCGTGGCTCGACAGCTTGGAGTTGTACCCGTATATCATAGTGCGGCACTGCGGAAGGTCCTTCGACAGGAAGTCACGGAGCCACATCCGACCAAGATTCCCTCTTCCTTGCCACGATCCATACGCATGTCCATCTAGTCCGGCAATGGCAATGATGCTATCATGTGTCTTCGGTTAATATCAAGCTTCTAGATGTAGCTAACGGCGGAGTCCCTTACTCGGCAACCACTGGCTCATTGTCGTCCGGCGCATAGAGCTGGGTAAATCCAAAGAAGTGGCAGTCAAAGTTGATGTCGTTGTCTCCCATCTCGACCTGCCAGTCTCCAAGAGGATCGACTCTCAGCTCATAGAGGAACTGAGGTACCCCACCGCGAAACTGCACTAGCGCCGCCCTCTCTGTGTCACTTTCGTAGCATGACGGCACTATTGTGACCTCAGCCGTGATATGAGATCTCTCGTCGTCGGTAAAGTTATCGTTAAGTGCCCGTTGCACTGCTGTTTTGAGATCCCTATCGGGCAGTTCCCTCGACAGGCCTGTCACCCGGAAGACATGCGACTTTCTCTGACTAGCCATCGTGAACTGTACTCGCGCTTGATGATAGAATGGTTAGTTAGATAGGAGCGGACTGCACGTCCTTTGTGGGAAGATGGCCACCTCAGCCTTGCCGGCGAGGCTGAATCAATCAGCACGTGCGGGGTATCGAACATCCACCTACAATCGTTGCTACTATCACTTCGTAGATACTACTATATACTAAATGCAACTTCCTCCTAAATTATTTTTATGGAGAAAACAGTCAGTTACCCGCCACATACTGTATCAATCGCTACTATCTAAACGCTATTTTCCCTGCAAACTCCGATCATAATAACCTCCACATGAGTCTTGCCCTGACATCACATCCTGTGATTTTAGCCAGACTTGGTTTAGCTTAGAGCTAGCCAATCTAGACTTAGCGCCTCGTGAGAGGACGGTGGTTTGTGAGATCATCTCCAGAGTGAAATAAAAAAACTTCCTGTTCCTCGGGGGATCGCTTTGACCCTGAACTCCACGTGACTGGTGACTCTTATCAAGGCAGCAAGAACGACTGTTTAATCCAGATCTCGTCGAACACCCCCGTTCAAAAATTCCAAATGGTGAAAATTGCTCGGGTGAACGCATCTGGATTTGCCTGTTTTGTAGCCGTTGATTATTAAGTGACGCTTCAGTGTTCATGTTATTGAGGGGAGTTGATTGTGTGTTGTGTTGCATGTTGTCTAAGATACAAGTAGGCTGGTGAACAGGTATATATGTATGCACGTGATCACAGCCTCATTATTGTCTCAGCAAACGGGATATTTCAACAGTAGCTTAAGGCGGTTGCTGGTCAATAGTCGTGTTTTTTTTTTCGTCATGACCGCCACATCATTTCGCTTAAGACTGTTTTATTTTGCTCAACCGATAGTGTTCAAATCCTCTCTTGTTATTCAACGATCAAAACACGCGCTATCTAAATATATCCAAATACTATAGCTTATTTGCCCGTGCTGTAGTTTAAGGGCTGTTGATGTTAAGAGTCATGCATGTTTTCACCATTACTATATGCGCCATCAGCTATGCTCAAATAACAGTGATCAAATCGGCTCTAGTTGTTGAACGGTCAAAATGCGGTTTTTTGGGCAAATTATGGATACCGCATCACCATTGGCGACAGACTTGCAGGAATCAACTGTGACTGTTAAACACGCAGCGATTGTTAAGTCTGGCGTTATGATAACATCAATAGTCATCAAGAATCCATGAGTTGGGTAATTTCAGCATTCTCCAGATATACTGCAATCTTTTACAGGGTGGTGAAGTTTCATATGGAGATTCAATGCCGCTTAGTCTCCTCAAGATTTTGAGGGATTCGCCAAGTTTGTAACTGGAGAACGCTATGTCAAAAAAGGACCTCATTTAAGGCCAGTCGAGGAGAATTCAAGTAGCAATCGAGCATAACGTGTCCTGGAATCCATTTGCTTGGTGATGTCCACCTAATTCGCAGTATCCATACTTTTATGCGCTTTTACAGTCTGAATAGCTTCATCTCAAGCAGTAGATGACTTACAGGACACTGTATGGAAAATATTCTCAATGTCCCCAGCCCATCAACGTCATGTGCAGACATATACGCAGTTCAGTCGAGATCAGCCGGAATTTCCGCGTCCACTTTGTGGCGGCGAGCCAATAACAGGCCATCGGTCGCTGATAAAGCCGCCAATCAGCAGTATCTCACCCCGCAAGAGGAGCAAGCCCTGGTGGAATATGTGTTGCGGTTGGCAGACAACGGCTATCCTCTTCCAGTTAAGTTTCTACGATAGCTCGCCCTGATTATCGTGCGCCAACGATCGTCGAATTTCCAGATTACCGACCCTAGCCTCAAGGTCCGACCTCCGGGAACGAATTGGCCGCAGGGCTTTTATCGACGATACCCGCAGTTGAAAGCGCGACGGCTTCGAGCGATAGATTGGAAGCGAGATGGCCGGCACATCGAAGACAAAGTCCGACACTGGTTTGACATCATTGGCCGAGAGCTGGCCGATCCGGCCATTCTCCTGGAGAACGTGTATAACATGGACGAGACGTGAGTTCTTCTCAGTGTTCTCAACTCCCTCAAGGTGCTCGTCGGCAAAGACGATTTGAGAAAGCATCGAGGGACCACGGTGAAGCGGACGCTGGTCACGGCGATTGAATGCATTTCCGCCGATGTCGGTTCCTGCATCCTCTCATTATCTGGCCAGCCGCTACCCATCGCAGCTCGTGGACAACCCACCCCACCCCCGGATGGCATTTTGCCTGCACCAAAACAGGCTATACGAACACAGAAATCAGTCTGTACTGGGTGGAACATGTGTTCGACCCGCAGACTCGAGACCGAGCGGGCGGTCGGCCGCGACTCTTAATCTGCGACGGTTTCGGCACCCATGAGTCTCTGGAGGTCATGAAATTCTGCTTTGCGAACCGCATTATCCTATGTCGTCTCCCTTCTCATACGTCTCACAAACTGCAGCCATGCGATGTGGGTGTCTTTAGTCCTCTGAAAACGGCATACCGGGCACAGGTTGAGCAGGCATGTCGAGCTGGGGTGAGTACCATTGGCAAGCCACACTTCACCTATCTTTATGATCGTGCCCGAAAAGAGGCATTTACACCCCGCAATATACGGTCGGCCTGGTCCAGAAGTGGCCTCTTTCCATTTGATCCGCCTCGCGTCCTCCGAGAGTGTCAAGCGTCCCGGTCGGAGATACAGACCACGATCCCAGTGGAGCCTCCGACCGTGTCCTCTAATATCTGTCACACTCCAAACACCTCTGATCATTTCGCCTTACTTCGCAGCGAGGTCGAGCAGGACGCCCAGAATCTAGACGGTATGTGCAAACGTCGTCTGCAGACACTGAGCCGCGCCACCGAAAAGGTATTTGCAGAGCGCGCCTTGTTGCTGGAGGAGAACCGGATCCTATTTGAGCAGAACAATGAAAAGACCAGCTGACAATCCAGCGGCTTGACGGTCGTAGGACATGCAAAAGTCATGAGCTACGAGGATATCGTTGAGGCGCAGAAGAAACGCGGCATCACGGTGACAGAACAAGCCACGCGGAAAAAGAGGTCGAAAGCTGGGGGCAAGCTGCTTTCGAGATCGGAGGAGAAGCGCAAGGCGGAGCAGGAGATTCAAGCATGGGATATGAGTGATTGTTGCTTAGTACTAGATTTATAGACTCGTTTAGCACGTTAGAGGATCCTGTGTTTTTATCAATCCATCGCCCAGAAGTGGCTTAACGTTTCATTAGGCCGGCTGTTGGATATTATATATTTCTCCTATTCGCATATCATTGTCAGCTAGGGATACATCAAAGTGAGATTCCGTCTGCTATCTACAAAAAGCTAAGTCTCCACTAGAGGTACATATTGTAATTCCTCACTCAAAATTCTCGTTGGCTAGTCTACTTGCACATGTTTCTTGTAGGGTCAGGCAGCGTTGTGTTCCCGCGAGGCTGAGCTCCCGCAGGCTCTCACGAGGCTAAACGTAAACCCCACCTTTTAGCGACAAGTCTGTTGGGGGAAGCAATCTTCGTTATTAATTGCTCAGCATTCAGCATCGTCTTGAGCTTTAGCGCATTCTCAATCTGGCACTTCAGAAAATGTCAGCTCAAACAGAAACCTCTTCAATGCCATGCCCCTTTCACAAAGATGATCAGCTCAACGGTGATTTGGATACATCGCTTGATTACCTGCCAGGCCATCCCCGGATCAGACTTGGCGATGAAAAAGGGTTGTTTGAATTCATTCGCCGCGAAGTCTGGTCAGAGGACCTCGAGTCGATATCGGGCAGACTTTGGTGGATGTCAAAGCAGGATAGCAGCAATATCTCTCCGTTGCATCGACAACGAGTGAAGGGCCGACAGATCATCGTCACCGAGGATCCTCGGCTACATCTCGTCTGGATCGACGACCGAATCTTCCTTAAACCCCTTCCCCAATACATCACGTCCTTCGTATTCTGGGATACGTTCATGAGTGATCCGTCTAAACTTGGTGCGGCGGTGAAGCTGAGAAAGGCCGCACTCGGGTATCTGCGAACGTATTTCTACCTGATTCAGTATGAATCAGATCTACGAATTGCACAAGACCCGGCTCTCTGCCTGGTTCCTAAAGAGGTGACGTGGCATCGATTTTGCCAGTTCACCGCCCGTTTGAATGACATCACGGAAAACGAAATTTCGGGACGATATCATTACGGAGAGATCCGATTGACCCGGCTGAACTATTACGCGCCCGTGCTCCTGGGCAAAAGCCATTACCAACGTGAGAATTATCAGTATCGAGCGTATTTTGCTCGAATTCAAGGTCCCTTGATATCTGCATTTGCGTTTTTCTCGATCGCCCTGAATTGTATGCAGGTCAGCCTCGCAGCCTCTACATCCGATGAGAGATATTCGAGTGCTTTACTATTTGCAGCTTGCTACTGGCTCAGCACTTTGATCGGATTTGTAACTGGTGTCCTTATGCTGATGTTAGTACTCCTTTTCTTTTTCAAAGTGATCAAAGAGTGGAGGTTTGCGATAGCCCATCGGCTACGGTGGAGAAAAAATCACAGCAAAGATCAGAGGGCCATGTGTAACGAGGAACTTGAGTAGAGTTCAGAATATGTTATAAGATATTATGCCAGGTTGGTACTTAAATCATTTTTGACTGGTGACTTAACTGAGGTGTTTTCTAATATAGATTCCTCGGTTACAGACTTCGCGAATTCCACAAAATGTTGAGGAGACGCATTGAACTTCCATGTGAAGCTTCAGTACCTTGCTAATAACGATATCTGGAGAATATTCATCTTCCTAACTCGTGAGTTTCTAGTTAAACTCTGTTGATTTCTTGATCTAGACTCGGACAGTCGCGGAGTGTTTGACATCTATTGCTAAATTCCACAGGTCGGTCGAGCATGGGAAGCGGAATGTGAAGTTGATGCCAAATAGGGCGTGCTTTAACCTTTGAATGAACAGCAGAGAGATTGAACATTATCGGTTGGGCAAGAGTTAACTTGAACGGTCTCGAGCAGAAGTTGAAGGGGCAGTCAGGTTGAAATTAAGCAAACGTGATAAGGTTACTTGGCCGTCAACGAGCGAGCAAATCCAGGTGCGTTGTCCGGGCAAGTTTCACCAGGAGTGTTTAATGAGATCTAAGTTAAGCTAAACGCTCCTTTTCGAGAGATTGGTGGAAACCTAGGTCACGTGGAGTTCAGGGTCAACGGGATCGCAACTTTTAGGTTTGCCTTGAAGTGAACCTCCTTCTTAGGAGGCGCTAGGTCCAAAGTGGCTAGCCTGGGGCTAAACGAAGCCTGATTAGTTTCAACTTACGGCACGTGATGTCAGGCCAGACTTGTACGAGCTTGCCAAGACATAAAGTTAAGTTAATATTATTGTGTTCAGCTTTGGTAGGAAATATCATTTAGGTGGTAAATTAGCGGCAGACTGATACAATATGTGGCGGTGAACTGTTTCGCCATGAATCAATGATGGGAGGAAGTTCCATTTGGTTCACAGTGGTATGTACGAAGTGATAGTAGCAATGATTGGAGGTGGATGCGTGGTACCCCGCACGTGTTGATTGATTCAGCCTCAGCGGCTAAGTTGATCACCCACCAACAAGCGACGCAAAGTCCACTCCCGTCTGATGTACCACTCTGACGAAGATAAATCACGATGGCTAGTAAAAGGTCGCACGTCTTCCGGGTGACCGGCCTTTCGAGGGAACTACTCGATGAGGATCTCAAGACCACATTGCAAGAGACAATCGCCGACAAATTCGCGGACGACGAAAGATCGCATATCAAAGCCGAGATCACGATCGTGCCTTCATGCTATGAAAGTGACACACAGAGGGTGGCGCTGGTGCAGTTTCGCGGTGGGGTACCTCAGTTCCTCCGTGAGCTGAGGGTTGACCAGCTCGGAGACTGGCAGATCGAGATGGGAGATGATGACATCAACTTTGACTGCCACTTCTTTGGTTTTACCCAGCTCTACACGCCAGACAAGAATGAGCCTGTGATTGCCGAGTAAGGACCTGTGCCGTTATCCACACCCAGAAGATTAACACTAACTGGCCATACCATATAGTATCATTGCCATTGCCGGACTGGATGGACATGCGTATGGATCATGGCAAGGAAGAGGAAATCTCGGTCGGATGTGGCTCCGGGACTTCCTGTCGAAGGATCTACCGCAGTGCCGCACCATGATCTACGGGTACAACTCCAAGCTGTCGAGCCCCGGAGTCAATACGATCCTGGACTACGGGCGGGAGCTGATGGAGGATATCAAGAAAGTCCGGACCACGAAGCAGGTAGGAAACACTGTGTTACTTTTCTATTGGTAGCAAGTGTAGGCTCATTCTGTGACTAGCTCCAGCAGAGACCTCTAATTTTCATTGCACACAGTTTTGGGGGTATCATCCTGGCTCATGTAAGATGATAGTCGGTCAGAGTTACTGATAAATGCTGACAACAATTTCTAGTGCTTGGTGAGGGCCATCCAAACACTGGAAGAAGACCACCCAGCGATCACGTCGCTGCATCGAGCCACATACGGCATAATCCTCTTCGCTATCCCACATAAAGGGCTAGTGATGGACGATATCCAGCAAATGTTGGGCGGCGATGGACACCATCCGCGAGAGACACTCCTACGCCAGATTTCCAGCCAATCGGATGTCTTGATTCATCAACTGGCCGACTTTAAGAACCTGATCCGGGACCGTAAGGTGGTCAGCTTCTATGAGACAGAGCAGACGAAGCGGTTGGTATTAGTATGTGTTGGCCTTCATCTTAAACAGACTGCGATATACACTGACGATTGTAGGACTCGGAAAGCGGACGTTGGAAACGCACTGGAGATTTCATGACGACGGTTGACGCAGACTCGGCTCTTCTTCAGCTTCCCGACCACGTAGAAGACAAGGTGCCGCTGCATGCAGATCACTCAATGATCGTCAAATTCGACATGCGCAACGCGGTCGGATATCGAACGGCGCTCGATAAGCTACGGCAGTTCTCAAAAAAGGCGCCATCGGTGGTGGCGGCTCGGTTTAGTGAGTGACTTGCTCCACGGTCTTTGTGCGAACTAATGGGAACTGTTACAGCGCAGACGCCTCAAACGCCCCAACCACGCTCCTGCATGAATCATCAGTGAGGAAACGGAACATTATGGACGATGATTCAGAAACCCCTAAGGCGAAAAGGGCTCGTCTTCATGACTCTGCAAGTTCTTCAAACTCTGAAGAAAGTGACACGGCCCACTACGAAGACGACAACATTTCCGATGATATCAGCCAAGTGAAAGTCTATAATATCAACGAACCTTCAGAAGAGAGCCATAATGGTTTCTCAGAAAGTCTTATAGCTAGGGATGCAACAAGTGAAATTGGCTCATCTTTTCGTTATGGATCCTCTTCGTGGGAAGGTTCATTCTCTGAAAATGGACTCGCTGATGGTTCTGACATTCTGGAACCAGACGAGTTGTCTTCGTCGGGGGAAAGCATTAGCTCAGGATGTTAGTCTCGCTATGGATTGATATCCCCCAAGGCATTTCCACAACAACAAGAATGAAAAGAGTAGTCATAAACAGAACAGAAATTATTTCCAGCCCACCTAAAACCTAGTCTCATTAGCGAGATGCAAACATTGTATAAATCATCAAGACATGTCACGAGCTTCCCACAACGGTGTACATTTCTTTCACGTTCCTGGTACGAGCATATATACCAGTAATCAGGAGACGGCTTATTTATTCGCATACTGATTCTCAACCATGCTATCCTCAAATTGAGTGAAATCGTGACATTTTGTGGAATAAATTGCCTGATAGTTGGGGCACAGAAAGATTTCCTAGTTAGGGTGCATGGGGATATCAGCGCATTCTCCTCTCGCAGCTGCTTTTCATTTATGCAGCTCTTTATACCCTAATAGTTTGATGCGGTCTTTAAATACTTCTGGACTTATTTTCCTCAAAGCTGGGCACCTCCTCGAGGAAAGGGTTATAGGGCATCTTTTCATCTATTCCGCTTCGCCGCGGCGGTATTTTCTATACATTAAGTTTACATGATGGTTCCCTTCGTGTATTTTCCTTTTATTCTATGTACCTTGCTGCTGCCAAGAATTCCACCAAGATTGGTATATCCTCACATAAAATGATTATGATAATATGAAAAATCAATATATACGAGAGAAGGTGCTTGGACGTGAGCATTCCGAAACATTGGCTAGTCTCAACATTCTTTACACTTCCTAGATCAACACGTTAATCATCAAGAGGCTTCAGAAGCTCACATGGAAACATAAATTTATACTGGTAATATCCCCTGAAGCACTGTAAACACACATAGTTTGCAGCGGGCTGCGGTCTGGAAGTAATTCTAGCATTATCTTTCCTTCAAGCAGGCCATCTCTTACGTGCGGACAGGGTTGTGGGGCGGCTGTTCCGTTTAGCGGCGCTAGTATTTCTCATACATCAAGGTACATGATTGTTTCCTTTCCGTGTATTCGCAATGTCGGTAATCTTGTCTTATGTACCTTTCTACTGCCAAGAATTCCACCAAAACTGGTATATTCTCAGGTAACATAATTTTGATGATATAAAAAGTCAATATAGGTCGCTAGGTAGGCGAATCAATCTAACGTCGCCTTTCCTATTCATTTCAGACGCTTTTGTGGATGATCTTGGCGTCACAGTAGTAAACAGTACATTTTCTAGTAGCGCGCGCCGTCCTGTAATCCGCCACTTTAACAGTTTGTAATCTTTGTTAAAAGAAAAAAGATCGAATAAGAAATCACATAATCATTGTTTCTACTACTCTCGGGCAATCTTCAATTTATGGATTGAGAATGACGGCGCTCGAATGTGCAAGTACCTGGTGGGCGTTTCATCACACAGGGCATTTCATGTCACCGGGATGGGGGTTACGCATATTGGCACCTTTCGTTGGTAGCAGTGAGGGTCATGTGACGAAGCACCAACATGGTAGGAATGTTTGCATGATTTACTCCTCGATAGTATTGTATTGTGTTTACTTTCATCACTTAATTACACGCTTCTGAGTTCTCTTTGAGGTCGGCCGTTGCTTGCGCGGCAGCTGCCAAACTAGAGATAATCAAAGTCTGAACCCTAGCTATGCTTGTTCAACAGTGATGAAAATAAGTCACACGCAATCTTCAATGTAGCCCTTATCACAGTAAAATTTCAGGTCTTCCTCCAGTGGTAGAATTATCTTCTGTTCCACCTCATCCCTGAAATCGCCATCTTCTAGTGATTCAAAAGCAGCATCCAAGCCGCCTATGCATCTTTTCATGACCTTCTTGTAATTAGGGCTGCAATCAGTGGAATTAGCTAGTCGCTTCGTCAACTCAACGGTCACTTGTCCTGTATTCTAAATTAAGGGTTAAACAAGAGCAGTTTCCTAAGGATTATTTGGGGATTCCAAGGGTACATACCGAGTCGTCATATGAGTTATTCTTCATAGTTTCAATTGATTGCCGTTCGATCAATTCCAGCAACACAACCCCAAGAGAGAACAGACAAGGAACAGATCCACAATTGCTTAATCCTGAGGTAAAGGCCATTGAGTTTTGCTTTTCTTCAGATCCGAAGCCACGCTTAATCAATGGGTTGTTAAAATCAATTTTCCCATCCGAAAAGCATGGGAAAGAGATATCAGACTTGTTCCAATAGTCCGGAAGCCATTGGGTTGTGTGAAGCTGCATTACAGAAGAGGCAAGCTTAAGCCCGAGTCGATATCTGTGTACTAGGCGGAATTCTCTGTGGTCAAGAACTGCAGCAAGGGAAATTGTTTGTATGGTCTCTAAAGCTGCTGAAATTTGATCCAATGCTAGAACACGGATACGATGCCGGCAGCCTTGGCTATTAGCCAGATAGCCTAGCCATCCTGATTGGATTGGGCCTTTGATGACAGTGCAAATGTTTGGTAGTTCTGAGGAAGTTGAGTCTGCTGTTTGGACGGTGGATGAATCTGCGAAAAGGTTCACTGCCTTGTGAGATATTGTCTCATGACAAAGCCGAGCAGATAGCAGAGGCTCTATCTCTACTTCCCGCCAGTTATACGGAGGTGTCAAATTGGGCTCGGCACGGTCGAAAGTGAAAAGCGTGCGGAAAAAAAGCCTCTTCGCTGTGATGCGTGCGCTACGGAATTCGAGTTTCATGTTGACTGTGTGCCCGAGAACGCATTTGCAGATCACTGAGGTCGAAAGATTGGCTTGAAAAATTTCAAAAAGCTCGATAGCGTGTCTCCGTATTCGTTCATAGTGCAGAGTGCTTCTTTGCAAAACACTATCTGCTAAAGATGTGGGTTTATTTTGTTCTGTAAGCTGAGACAGGAAGGTATTTAGCCCACGTGCACGCTCGAGATGCTTTTTGATATCTTCTTCGCCTAGGACTAGCGTGATTTTCCTCCACTGTCTGCGAAAAGTGGATTTGTCTAGTAGAGCGGGCTGATACGGGTTAGCTAGTCACGTTCGGCCCAGAAGTCAAAACTGCAGCGACTTACATGGGCACCCTCACGAGTCCCCACCGTGTCTTGGATCTTAATTAATACTTCATTCATATCTTCCACTGTCTCCAGATAAATAGCGACCGACTTTTCTATGAGGTAGTCGCTCTGAAATGGGATTCCCTTGCGCCAACGGGCGTCCTGTGGATTTTGCATCATTTCTTGGATATCGTTCGAGCTAAGACCGTAGTGCATGGAAATATTTTCTAGGAAAAGTTGGCTGGAGTTTTGGAAGCTGATCTGCTCGCGGGAGAGGTCGCGGACAATGCGTTTGAGTAAATGTCGGTAATGAATAAAATCTCGTACTCGACCTTTCTTGTCCGCATAGAACTTGAGCCCTTCCACAAGAATAGGGAAAACCGCCAGAGCTAGCCCCACAACCTCGAGTCCGGAAGCCATCGTGTGTTGATAGGAAGACCGCTTTGAACGGAGAGGACACTCACGAGGCTCTTATGTGACGAACTGACTACCCCGCTTCTGTCGAGCACAGCCACCTACCCCTCTTTGCGATATAGTTTACCTTGAAGACATGCACTGAAAAAAATTTTTAGGCATGGTGATGGCACTGTGTCGTTGTTGTTGAAAGGACTAACGAGTAGTAAAAGATCAATTGAAGCTTAAAGCTTATGTATCTAGGTGATTATCGAGGGGTAGTCGCGAGCATAGAGCTGAGTTGTCAAATTGCCCCGCTGTCAGGTGACCTACCAAGTGACTAGGAAGGGAAGACTCGTCGTTCTGGCTCCAGGCTCCTTGTTCTGTCGAGGGTGCAATCTGTCTAATTCTCTCCGTAGTGATATTTGCCCAACATCGGCTAATCTGTATCTATCCACTATACAGAAATGAATGCCGTTAAGATTGGAGCAACGACTCGTGAGGGGCATTGAGGTATGGGGTATCAATTGTATGATAATTTCCAATATATTACAGAATAACTCATCATGTGATTAGAGTTACAATACGTTTCGAGAGGTTGAAATTATCCAAACCGGACATAGATTAGCGTGTTTCAGATTCAAGTTTGGAAAAGAATCGAAGAGAGTAAAGTGGTGAAACTGATTTCGAGCGCGTCTGTACCAGGGGGTGTTTCCACGTTTCGAGAGAGCGTCCCTAAGAAGGTGCCTTTCCGCGCTCAGCACCTTGTCCTAGAAGCAGTGCAAAAAATGTTGGAGCAAAGTGGATTCCGCTTTGTCCAACGCTGGCTACCCCAGGCGTGTCGGTCGGCCGAGTGGGTTTGTGCAGAGTCAATGGAGCTGCACAGACTCTTCCCACTTTTGAACCAAAATAGAAAATACGCATCTTCGAAAGATTTTCACCAGATATTGGCTAAGCTTCACAGCCTAAGGCATACAGTGTCCAATATACGCCATGCGGCAGTCCACAGAATCGTTCAAGATAGCGAATCCTTGCTTGAAATGCTTCAGGCTGCTGTTGCTTTCGCTAGCTGCATAGGCGATAAGGAATGTACACAGCAACTCGAATTCCTTTGCAGTACTTTGAATAATTTACTGTTTCAAATGAATGAGCGCTTACACCATCTTCAGCAGAGGGTATTAGTTCAGATTCGGATATGTCACTCCCGTCCAGCAGAGCTGATGCAAAGGCGTGCCCTTCTTCCAGAGGCAGTCCGAAGGTTGACAGAACAAAGCGAAGACATGTTTGATTTACAGGTACAAGGCATCTTAAGAAAGAACCTATTGTTGTGTTGGTATGAGGCAAGCAACCAACCCTCTGCTTTACAAGTCTCCTGAGTGAGATCTTGTTTCAAACCAGCGATAGGTCTGTCATGTCACGTGATGTAACACGTGGGCGACGCGGCAGGTAAAGAATGACCCTCTGCGAACTTGCAACTGCCATCCGCAACGCTTGTGATTCAAAATGTCCACTGAGATTGACGAACTACGACGCCTTTTAGCAGAGGAAAATGAGAAGACATCCAAAACCAACCTTCCCGCTTCCCTTGACGGTGTCCATAACCACTTCTTCCATGGTCTCGCAGTTCAGCAGGATAAGACACGATATACGCGTGGAGATCCCGCCACCGCGACCAACAAACTGCGCCCCAGAAGACTCAAAGCCTCTGGCTCTTTCGCGAAAGAACAAGAGGACATTTAGCGGTTGCTGATGAATTCTTCACTTCTCTTCATACCCTGGAAGAAACTGGAGAGACACCGGGGGCAGCTTGTTGGCTCGGAACTAAGCCTTAATCGCTTTCTTCGCCAGACCGTGGAGGACCATGTTTCGAAAATCATCGAAGAACTCTACAGCGATCCAAGACTGAGACAGACATTTGGGTTGAGAGGATCGATACGCTTTGAGAACCACTCCAATACACTGAGCCCCGAGTGGAAACTTGAGGAGCGAATGCAGAATATCGATATTCGTGGTCGGCCACGACGTTCACCGCGTCCAGCTGCCCGAGAACAAAGCGAACCAAGCACCATAATGACGCGTGGCCGGAGAACCTAGGCTCCGGCGCGAAGCAGCCGGCCTCGTGCCGATCAATTCTGCGTCTACAACAACCCCCAGCCAATCATCCGAATCGATCCATCGCGTTGCAGCTGATATCAAATAGTACAAATCTCCGCATAAGGTGATACTGGGCCGCATCTATGAAGGGCTGGAGGATATGGATATTGATGAGGTGGCTGAGCAACAAGATGATGAGTTCCCGAAACTTCCGTTCCGTCGCGCGATTGCTGGACTTCTTGTGCAGCCACATGACTACATTATTCGTGCTGGTACGGAAATTGAGGTGCTAAGTACCGGCGAAGCTGATATTTATCTGCGAATTGGAGAATTCCGGGACGCTTCTGTACCACCTCTGTTCCAAAGGGAGATGTTGGGGACTTCACCGGCTGGAACCCCCAATCAAATGGCCCAAATCGTCTTCATTTTACCGCCGTGGGAGAATCCCTCGCCTTCACTCTCCAGGCGCTCAAGTTGTGGCCTCGGCATCAAGCTTGGAGACAAAAAGCAATCGACTCATTGCCAAGACGGGAAGTGGTAGTGGCAGGTATTTTGGGCAGTATCTGAGGAGGTACCGTCTTCCAAATATCGGCCACCAAGGACGAATGGGTTACTTCGAATATCTCCGATACAACGGCGTCCCAGGCGAAACAAGCCCGGTGTTGGTGGTTGCCAGCCAATAGACGCACAACGAGATGCAGACGAGGACCAATCTGACCCTGATACGCCGAGATGGGACCCACATATATGGCGCAATATCAGACAGGGACAGCCAACGTCAATCCATATGGCACCAGCACTAGCTTCGAGGGAGAGGGGGTATCACCGGTATTACTGCACGTTGAAGTGTCTACGCGGAACATTGAGCCGGGGAGAGCTAGATCAGGCTTGCCCCAATGTCCTTGACCATGGAAAGGGCACCATGTTATAAATGCAACCACTTGCCTCAAACGGTTGCGGCGTCAGTTGTTTCAGACAGTTAATGCAGATTGTGAAGTACTGGGAATTCACGGTTCTCGGGGTGCTCTTTTGAAAGTTACGCTATCTCGCACGGATATAATGTACCTGCAAAATGCACCGTAGCAGAGTTTGCGGAACAGTTTCGGCACGAAGCTGCTGTATAGGACAAACCTCTTTACCTTGGAAGCATCGAATTGGCTCATCCGTACAGCTACGACGGTGCCGCATATCTTGAACATATGATGTTATCGAATCCGGGAGGACAGCCTGTCGACCTGGCACTGAAGGAAATGAGTCGAGATTGCTTCAATGCCAAGATGAAGGAATCGCTCTCAGAATGCACCTTCTGCATGTTCTTCATARAGATCCAGCCCCGCGAAATTGGCTGTACAAYCCAGAAAGCAAAAGGTAGTATTTATGATTTTGAAAGGGCCGAGATGATCCTGGGGATAAYGTCGCCAAATCGRAAGCGGATGCCACGTGATGGGATTGTTTTTAAACAGAGCAGTGCAGGCATTGYGAGGTCGGAAGGTTCAAACGAGGATCCAGTAAACGTAGTCACGATTCCAGCGATCACGCTAAGTAACGTAGATTWTGYTCRGAATCTTCGTATCAATAATTTCGTATATTTACGCTTCGTAGCCGTCGGAAATTCTTTTTTTTTTTCCTTGGATTGAAAACACTATCATCTAATGGCGAATTACATTCTATGCCTAATTACAGCCGTACACGGATCAGATCCAGCGTGTGGTATGATTAATTCGTGAGACTTTCCACTGTCGTTTCCAAATCTGCTCAGCCTGGGCTTCTCGAATTCTGGATTGCTCAAGAGCAACACGAAGTTTGCGGACTGCTTGAAACACCCGTTCATTGTCAAGCGGTCTTGCCTCTGGCTCGAAGTGATACTGCAACGTCAACTCTTGGGAAACATCAATAATCGACATTGTCAAATTGAGAAGATTTTCAAAACAAGACCGATAAAACTGATTCTCGTTCTCCTGTTGATCCCGTTGACAAATTCTTTCTTCCTTCAACTCTTGAAGTGACAGGCGGTTTCGTGACTTTGAGCACTTCAGACGCGTTCGGGTGGTTTCCAATGCCATGGTAGAACCTCGGGCCAGTGCAATCTGATGATCCAGAGAATTTATTTCTGGTAGGTCATGCCGAGGAGGAAGCATCATTGGCATGGAACTCAACATGTCTTTCGGAGATTCCGGTGAGCGACTGTAAATACTTGAGGCATCATCTGCAGACGGATGCTCAACCGCTTTCAATGGCATTTTGGACAGTATGAATGGCGGCATACGTTTACTTCATACCTCGACTATCTTATATGTGTGCGAAGAACCAATCCCTGAGTAGGCGCTTACAATGTAAAGGCTGAAGACCAATCCAGTGTCATTTTCTTGCGGGTCACTCACTCATTTTGATAAAGACTCCATTTTCACGTTGCTTTCGCTTTGCGGTATGGCGGAATATTGATATTCGGAAGCATCCTTATTTCGGCGGCCATAGTCGAGGAAGATAATACGGAAATAAGRTACAAGATCAACAACAAATATACAGTAGAAGCACAGATCAAAGAAAACGCGATGTCCAGCTAAAGCGTTCTATACGGCCTTCAATTGAATTGGATACCATCACGGGGCAGCATGGGGCGGACAACATCAGTATCCGTTTCTGTAAACTTAGGTGAGGGGTAAATGAAAATCATCCATCCATCCTTTCAAGAGAAATTGGTTAGTTGAATGTGGTTGACTGAGGGAGTGATTGGTTTAAATGTGGTTGATTGAAGAGCAGTTGATTGAAGAGCAGTTGATTGAAGAGCGGTTGATTGAAGAGTGGTTGATTGAAGAGTGGTTGATTGAAGAGTGGTTGATTGAAGAGTGGTTGATTGAAGAGYRGTTGATTGAAGAGTGGTTGATTGAAGAGTGGTTGATTGAAGAGTGGTTGATTGAAGAGTGGTTGATTGAAGAGTGGTTGATTGAAGAGTGGTTGATTGAAGAGTGGTTGATTGAAGAGTGGTTGATTGAAGAGTGGTTGATTGAAGAGTGGTTGATTGAAGAGTGGTTGATTGAGTAGTGGTTGATTGAAGAATGGTTGGTTAAAGTGTGGTTGGTTAAAGAGTGGTTATGTGAAAGAGTGGTTACGTGAAAGAGAGCTTAGTGTCATCTTCGTTGAATCAGCTAGACTAACACTGTATACTTGACCCTGCAAAGGCGCAATACTGCCTTGTAAAGTGATATACGGTGGTCCTCTACACTATCCTGACTCCTAACTCTGTCTTCATAACATATATTTCAATCAAACATTTCAATTATGCGCCTTGAAACCCCTTCCGTCCTTGGACTAGCCGCATCTGCTCTGTGGTCAGTTACTTACTACACCACAACTGACTGTTCAGGCGCGGGGAAAGAGGTTTGTTGGAGGTTACGAGGCTGGGTGCTCGACTCTGGAGAACGGCATGGAATCGGTTATGGTCTCTACCGACGGTGTCAACAACGTTACCTTGAGCACGGGTAGCAACTGCAACCCTCTAATCCCAAGCGGTGTAACCGACCTCTGTGTCAATGCCGCTATCCGTTCCTTCTTATCTTTTTGATCGTAAGTCATTCTTTGTGCCATCCCCACCGCAAATATATCTGCAAATTAACATTGCAAGGTTTATTAAAGCCCTGGAAATGCGCGGGATGGGTGTTGATAGAGGCTCAGCCAAGAGGTCAAGATGGGCTTCTAGAATCTGCGTGTCATTTTCTCTATATATAGATCTCAGTTACATGTATCCAGACGCCTTTGCAATTTTTTCCATTCGAGACCATTGTAGCAATCTCCACCGGAGAATCCAAGGAAAGCTGCGCTCGCAGTTAGTTTCAGCATATTGTCCTTTTCTTGTTACGCTTCAGTGTCATGCCTGTTTTTATTTAGGGGTTGGTGATTGTGGGCCACAACGATCTGTCAGTAAGACTATTTGCCATCTACAAATAGTAGGTATATCCCTTTCCTCATCGACAATACCTTCTTCTCAAAGCTTGTTGGGCCGGGCCATCCCATCAGATACATCCTTGCCACTCTTTCACCATGCACTTCATCCTTTTTCTAATATTGAGCCTGGCGTGGCTGGCTAACGCTACCTATATTCCCTCCTTGGTCAAGGTCAATGCGGCTGACATTGCTACTCGTGGCGTTAACGGATATCGTTCCGTGGCATACTTTGTGAACTGGGTATGACCTTCAACCACATATTCCACCATAAAATCAAATAACTCAACAAAGTCTGTCAGGGCATCTTCCAACCTCAGGACATCCCAGCTGAGAAACTAACCCATGTTCTCTACGCATTTGCCAATGTCCGAGCCTCTGGTGAGGTGATCCTGTCGGACCCTTGGTCGGACACTGATAAGCACTACCCTACTGATTCCTGGACCGATACCGGCAACAATGTCTATGGCTGTATCAAAAAGCTTTTCCTACTCAAAAAGAAAAATCGCAAACTTAAGGTTCTTCTGTCGATTGGAGGCTGGACGTACTCTTCCAACCTCAGGCTGGCCTTTGAAACTGAAGCGGGACGCCAGAAGTTTGCTGGCAGTTCTGTCGAGTTGCTAAAGGACTTGGGCTTCGACGGTATTGATGTTGATTTTGAAGTGAGTTTTCCATCTCGTTCACGGTTTTTGATGCTAATGTCAGAAGTATCCTGGAAATAACAACGAAGCGGACCAATTTGTTGATACCCTACGCCGTCTTCGTGAGGTATTTTCATGCTTCTTTTATTTATGGGTCTGTAAAACTAAACATATTCAGGCCTTGGATGTATACAGCTACGCCAACACAGGCGGCTATCACTTCTTACTCACCGCTGCATCTCCTGCTGGTCAGTATCATTCGTTCAAACTCCTCAACAACGCTAACCTAATTTATAGGCCCTGCCAACTACCTGAAAGAGCACCTTGCCCAGATGGATCGGTATCTGGACTTCTGGAACCTGATGGCCTACGATTACGCCGGAAGCTGGGACACTGTTGCCGGCCATGGCGCCAACCTGTTTGCATCCAACAGCAACCCAGCCAGCACTCCCTTCAATACGGACCAAGCAATCGATTACTACACCTCGCACGGAGTGGCCTCTTCCAATATTGTTCTAGGTATGCCGCTGTACGGCCGGGCGTTTACTGACACCAGCGGCCCTGGCCAACCTTATAACGGTCTTGGTGTTGGTGGCTGGAGGGATGGTGTGTGGGACTACAAAGCTCTGCCTCAGACCGGCTGCAAGGTCACAAATTTGGACCAGGAAGCTGCTAGCTACTGCTATAGCTCGGGGTCGCGTTTGTTCATCAGCTATGATACCCCTGAGGTTGCGCGTAAAAAAGGTGAGTACATCAAATCCAAGGGGCTTGGTGGTGGTATGTGGTGGGAGCTTAGTGGTGACAAGCAAGGTGATGACAGTCTGATTACCACGGTATGTTTCTTAGTCCACTCGCATTTCATTATCTTACTTACTTTGAACTCGCAGGTTGTGAGTACTCTTGGAGGCACTGGTGCTCTGGACAAGACCGATAATCAGTTGAGCTATCCTATTTCCAAATACGACAATTTGAAGGCCTGCTTTGAGCCTTGATCAACTTGCTTGCTCAATAAAGAATTAAAGGCTGGCAGCTGGTGCATTGCATCCAAAGTGGACACAATAAATTCGCCCTCGCGCTCATCTACCAGCACTCCATCTACCACCAGAATTAAGTTCTAACTAGTGCGAGATAAAATAAAACTATTGCCTTTCATAACAGAAACAGAAACTCACTTTCCCAAACACCTTTTAATATCTGCTTCAGATTTTGTATTGTTGGTACGTCGACACATTTCAGCTTGAAGGTTTATCCTGCGCCAAAATTTCCACAAGCAGAGGGGATTACAATGAACAATACAAGGAAGCCTGCACACTGGCCAAGGGAATCGCTATTTGTGCTGGGAAGAATAAGTTGAGATATCTTGATAGAATTTTGAAATGGACGGCAAAGGAGTTGGTCAAGCACAGTAGTAGTAGTAGATTATTTCATTACCCTGTCCCCTCCCAAGTTGATTTAACCACTAGACCAAAATACGAATCCGTACCCAGCCTAGTGGGTTGTGGTTTAGAATACAACTTCGCGAACGATATGCAGAATACGACAACTATATATCTTCAGTTATGTACATGTAGAGACATCCACTTCCTGACACTAACTTAGAGCCTCGTCACGGCCTTTCGTGGCCCACTGCCGCTTCAATTGTTAGGCTGCTCTCATGGCGCACGACTATGAAACCTCTGTGACGCCTCGGAGAAGTCCAATACGGCCTGAATCGTCTTCGCCTCCGGGACGGTGTCTGGTTTATCTTTCCCCCTTCGTCTGAGCCTCCCACTCTGTAGAGGCTCAGAAAGACCCGTGATGGTACTGTGAAAAATACGTTGTAGGCAAAGATAAAGTGCTTCCATATATTGGTTTTTTATGTTATCCTTCAATACAAAACGAGATGTAAGAAATGCTCATTCACCTCCTGCATGATGCACACGTGTAGCTTCAACTATATAAGGCAAGATATGATGTGAAAACTTTCCGGCATACTGTACTAAACCTGATAAGCTCTAATTAACTAGCCTGCGGCTCGCACTGGCAGAGTAGTTCTATCTACATCAGACGGCTGCAGATTCGCAAGAGCATTTGCATGCCGGGGTAGACGTGAGAGTTGGAGAGTGATCTGCAAGGGATATCCCAGTAGCCGATTTGCCGGCTGAAATTAAATCCAAAGATGGACTGTCTGTAGGCGTCGACGTGAATATCGGGGTTGGAGATTGATCAGCACGGGGCGTCTCAGTAGCCGATTTACCGTCTGAAATAAAAGATGGACTGTCCGTAGGCGTCGACGTGGATGTCGGTGTTGGAGATTGATCTACACGGGCTGTTCCAGAAGTGGACGTGCCGATTGCAGTTGAGAACGAGGACTGACTGGCTGTAGAGATCGGCGTGGTCGTCTGAGAGGAACCTGTATTACCAATGCTACACCCACTGGGCACCTTAAGACCGTTTTCTAGCATACAACTAGACGTGTCTCCCTGTCGGTTGAGGAAAGACACAGTGCCGTTTTTGTTGACTGTCACCCAGGCAACCTGCTCTCCATTTTCAGTGCCACATATATCAACTTTCACCGACTTATCGTCGGAACCGGCACCAATGAAACCTAAAGAGTGTTAACAATAGCGTGAGGGCCTTTGATTCAAATTGGATACTCACCCGAGCAATCTTTGCCTTTCAGCTTAGCAAAGGTTGCTGAGTAGCCTGTACAGCCGTGGTTATTCTGAGACCACACTCTACAGTTGTTCTCGCCGTCATTGTCCTCAATAATAGCCAAATAACTGCCTGCCACAACATTCCCGATAAGTAAAAGGTAGTTGAAGGAACGCATCCTGGACTATGCGCGACTTCAAGGCAATCAAGTGCGATGATGGCGACGACTGGCTGGGACCGAGGATTATTTATGCTCGAGACTGAATTGTGCGCTGGGAGCGGGAACGAAGCTACATTAGATAATGGAGAGAAAAGTACTGGCCTCAGAAAAGAGGTGACAAGACTGTCTAGCATGCCACAGATTGGACAGCAAAGCGGGGGTAGGTCGTCCAAGTCGTGGTTGTCAAAGAACATACGTTAAGGCGATCCCAAGAAGCAATTCGACTACTGTAGTTGGGCCCGCAATTTCTGTTTGCCCCTAGCATGTTTCCTTACCACTCATCAATTATTTGCCCTGCAAAGTATGTATCTAATGTTTAATGCTCACTTTATTTCGATGGTGCAAAGAACCGTCTGTAAATTCAGTGTCTTCAGGTATTTACATTAAACCGGAAATGTGACGGTTCTTTACAACAAGAATGAGGTGCGTTTCTCTTTTTGCATTGTGATTATCAAATACACTGCCAGGTGGTGCACTGGCGCCCACATGAAGACCAGTATAGACAAAAGAGCTTTTAGAACAGGTACAGTACAAGACAACAAGTCCGCTTTAAAATCAAACTTGTTCAACAGTTGAGACAGCGCAGGTCAGGACGCATACTGTAACCCGCTACACTGGCAGCTCCTTGTATAAGTTAATTCTTTTTGATTCAAGCAAGTTGAATGGAGAAGACAGAGATTCGGCATATTTATTGAAAGGCACTAATAGCCATTGAGGTACGCTCTTCGAAGTCCATTTCTCGATACTGAGCAGGTTAGCAAGATAAGAAAAGGATATTTGATCATAAGTCTGCATAGACGTTGGTCGAATCCCAACTTGTTTTCGACGCTGGATAGCTTCTGTAATGGCTCTTATTAATTGAACTATTCTCATATCGCATTACTGTGCGGTCAACATGCCGAGGGCAGATAAATCCTAGAGCGGTTAAAGTTGGGTGCGGTCAAACCCAACGGTCTAGATTATCTTAATTCAAAAACCACAACTACGTACCGGTAGACCCTTTGAGAGTCGAGGCTGGTTAAGCTTGGGTGTCATCAGGTTTAATCACGTTTCATGTCGTGAATGCTGAAGAGTGCTCCTAATCAGTGGCATCTTAGACCAGGTGAGCAGTATTTTTTATTCTATATCGTAACCACTTCAACAGATGGCCACGCGCTCCCCCAGTTACATTTAGGTTGACGAACGACCAGAAAAAGCCCTCACATAACCCATTCAACATCTATTCCCTAATAGCCCCACTCCTAACAACTTCAATTCAATGTTTACAAGCTCGCTTGCTGGCATAGGCAACATGTCGAGGAATTCCTTCGCTAGTACAACGAGTCTGTTGGTCTAAGGAGGATCGCAGATCAGCTTAGTCTGCAATATATATAAGGGAAGACTTCTTGTGCTCTACCTTGCCTTTCACCATACATATATATTTGTGCAGCAGAGCAATAAGGTGAGATATGATATAGCTTGCCCTATGACTGGGGCATTTGCTGATCCTATCAGAGA
>PKQL01000258.1:0-45355 GCA_002916455.1 Penicillium sp. CF05
TATTAATTCCGTTAATTTCAACTCGGGGCAAACCCCAACAGTGGCGCTCATTATCGATCGACCCCCCACAACCAGGCTCATGGCTTGCTGTCAGTTCAAAGATACCCTTAGGATCAGATCCCTGAGAGTCTTGGAATCACTTACTATTGGTATACGAGGCAACCACCAGCCTAGACCTAGCAATATAGATGTCAATCATAGCGAACACGAACCTATTAACCCTATATGTTGTGAGCACTCGCGTCTACATAGGTAGCTGCCACCCCGAATACTGGAAAGACGCACAGGCCCTATTTGATGCCGTGTGGGTGCTATTCTTAATGTGCAGATCGACCTTTCGGCGGTTCCGGTAAAAAAAAAGTAATTGTCATGCTGTGAATCCAAGAAAAGTACATAGCCAAAGTGTATGATGATGCCTATATTATCCTATTTTATTACATTATAACAAAATAACAATATATTATTATATCCCAAGGCTACCTATTACTTATATTTGAAAATCAAATATTATCTATAACATTTTTTTTTCTCTCGATCTTCGGATCTCAGCACCAAAGTGCCCCGACACTAGCAAATGAATCCACATTCTACGTGAACCTATCAAAATGCGGCTTGTGCATGGCCCAACATCCTGGATCCTGGGAGATGACTCGCCGATAAACTGTCACTGTTTCTTTTTTATCCCCGTCTGGAGCTTGTTGCTGTTGTCGATCTCCGTTCATTGACAGATGCCTACTCTGGGGTGGCCAAAACCTGCGGGTTTCTGGAAAACCTTGGTTTCAGCTGAGTACAGCATAGCCCAAAAGAACCCCCCCTGAGATCAGACCCTCAAGTCTCGCCAAATCAGCCCAAACCAAATCATTTTAGTAGAAGCGAAAGGGAAATCCTCCCCCCCCCAAAAAAAAGTACGTGCTAATACGACCGTAACTTTCGCCTAAGCCGGTTTACCCGCGAAGATGGGCTATACTAAATTCAAAATCCGCTCTAAGACAGATCAAGATACTAGAGTGTTTGGCATCCCAACACGACGGCAGGATCTACTCTGTCTTGTCCCGGGGAAGAAAATTGGTAGCAAAATGGTTCGAGGAACTATCCTATGGCGGGTTAGTGGTGGTACTTTTGACGTCGAGCCCTTTTATGACAGCCCAATCAGCTGTCTTCCCTCCTCCCCGGCTGCGTCTGTGCTGAGGGTCCAGGGGAAAGGAAAGTCCGTACCCAGGACTCTGTCAACGCGTCCATCTCCCGTCCCGGTGGATTACACTGGCGTTTTACTTTTGGGACATAAACGCTATACAATATACACTATCGGTCTTTAACTTCGGAACAAAGAAGATGCTCGTAACGGCCCAATTCGGTCAATGCTACCCAAAAAGGGGGATGGGAGGATCTAAAACAACCCACTTACTATCTCTCTACTATCTTGACATGACAAAAGGGAACTACGGAGTACATGTAAAAATACTTCCTTGGTCCCACTATCCATCCACGCTATATCGGGGAAGATGCAAGAGGCAGATTTTTCCTTGTTTTTTTTTTAAAATGCACAAACAACCCCAATCTGATTGTGTACTTTGAGTATTGTATCTATCTGATCAATCTCATCGAAGCAAACTACCGCCTACCGAGGTACATAACATTGTAACATTCCAATTGCCGAGTAGTATATTCCATACAGCAATAGTAACTGCAGTACCTCTTGCGAATTAAATGTAGTAGCCTCGGACTTCGAGGCAATGTAGGCAAACCATACTTTTTTAGGTTACCGCAAGGCACAGATAAAACAAAGAAGTAGTGTCGTCGAACTAAACAGTTTTAGGGCAACGGTACGTTAATTGTCATTCTTTGAGGGCACCTGGGCAAAAATCGCAAAACTAGGCATACTCTAATACTAAGTAACTAAAACATCTACAGCTTCAGTGATGACATCCCCGGGTAGTCTCTCTTTGTTTGTGCCCCCGTTACCTCTTCCTACTGGCTTGTTTACTTTGCCCGTTTAGCCGCTGTGGTTTGATTTAGCGTTGGGGATCAGGACTGCTCTACTCCGTAAACCACTTTATATGAGAGTCAGGTGAGATTCAGATAGTTAAAAAATAAAAATAAATAAATAAACAAAAGTCCTAGTTGCATTTGGAATCACGGATTATTCCGAATGTACGGAGTACGGACTGCGAAGTACCATATTCAATGCTTCCGTACTTCATACTCCGTATTTCAATTCAATTTGAAAGGCTTGGTCTAGATTTTAGACGCACACCCCTTTATATTAAACATAGAGATCATCAGGGTGACATTTGACACTCGCCAACCAAAGCTTCTCATTGGCTCCGCAAGAGGAGATCCCCAAACGCTCAGACCAGCCACAGCGTGGCTTAGTCGCATGGCTCAGTCTATTTTGAGCACTGCCACAGGGACATGACAGCTGAAGAGGCAAAATCCAGCGCTGTTATTTAAGGCACAGCAAAGAAGCGTTCATGGATGTCCCCTGCTGGATCTTAATTCAGAAGATTTCGAAACCACAAGACAAACGTTAGGAAGATTGAAAGCTTGGCATTGCCAATCCTTATGACACTAGTTTCAAAGCAAACATCTTACCAGCGCCAACTATTGATATAGTGACCGCCACTACCGCTTACCCTCCCATAAAAAAATGAGCTAAAGCGGACTTGTTCGGCGATGCAATCACCCTGAAACCTCAAAATGAGGCGTGGACTTGGCTCGGACTCGGCGGATATGTGACAGCGGGTGTGCACTGACGGGAAGAAAATAACTGGGTGGGGGCCAGAGGCTCGGGGATAACTGCAACAATCAGACGATCTGGGTAGGGGTTGGGGATTTGGTTCACACTTCCAAACAACTTCATGTCTGTGCCCGTCGCACATTTCTGGAACGCTGGAGAAAAGGTCCCGGGTTAATTACAAGGACTAGGATGGCTCTTTAGGTTGGTTCACCGCTACAGGAGTAATCGAAAAATACAAAAGAACCTCTAGAAGGATTTTTTTAATGCTTTCGAGCTACTTCATGTCGATAGTTCGTTCCAGAACTCGACGACCCAACAGTCCGTCTCAGGCTTATGTCAATTGAAATAGAACTAAGCAGTTTGGGGGAGGGGTAAACATATGAAAAGGGGGGTGGCAGTGTATACAGAGTATGAGTCAGTTCGCAGAGTATCATCGTGGATAGAGACGGTGGTTTCGAGACTGCATGACCGGTGTGCTACAAAGATAGCGTTGAGAGAGGCAACCTGCTCGCATGACAGATGGAGAGCAGAGGGCGTTTCCTAGTTAGGAAAGGGATATGTTGCTGCATTCACTAGAGCATCGTATTTTCCTCGTATTAGAGAAACGCCACAGCCTATCAAACCGGCACTCTATTTGGATCTTCGGGACCAAAAAAAATGTGCACATGACTAGTGCAGGTTGTTGGGCAAATCCGAGCCAACGCACGCACGATCGTTCAATGATGCACGTCGATCGAGCACGATCGAACCGAGAGAGACTGGCATTGCGTCACCCAGCGCCCACCTATTTGTTGGGGCGTTTTGAGGAAGCCGGGACCCGTAGGGAATACTTTCCAGGCACAATTTGGTACCTTTTTTTTTAGGTGTAAGATTGGCAGGAGAAGTTCATGGTCAGAAGGACAGTGACATTTACGCTAGTACTTTTGACGTTGGCCAGTAATCGGTCGACAACGGCTCTTTTAGAAGCTATGGATCCTCCCCTTCGGTTCCAAGTCCAATCTCGCTTGGACCCTGGGGCCCAGACTCGACCCGACTCGCCCCCACTTAGCCACTGGCGGGTCGGGGATGGCGGGCCGGTAAAATTAAACCTGTCAAACTCCATATAAGGTCTAGCGTGTTCCCCACTATCCCAAGGGAAAGGTCAAAGTTGAGGATCATAGGGCCTTTTGACTCTACCCGGTAGATTGGAATTGATGCAGATTTGAGATTTGAATTTAATTGCCATGTTAAATAGCTCCAAGCTAGAGGTTTCAGGAGACGATGTCTTACCCGGATGCGCAGGTATTTGGCATTCCAAGACATCGGCTTACATCTGGCGTAACAAAAGTCCAATTCTCATGTACCTAGTGATAGTACTGTTGATCATAGCATCATCCTTCTCAGGCGGCCAATCGCAATAAGCATTCATTCCAGCCTTAGAATATTATCGCCTATCCTATTGTAAACGAAGAAAGCATTACAAATATGCATCCTGTGGTGGCTTTCGATAATTCTTAATGCATTCCAAATGGATATGCAAACTTTCTGTTCCTGCTGCTTGCAATAGATGAATACTTAATGAGAACGAAGGAAAAAGCAATATGAAACAGTTGGAAATTATTTCTCCATTGTGGCACGGCCCGAAGGGCCGCCCATAGGGGTCCCTACAGGTCGGGGCAGCGCTACTGCACTTAATCTATTGTTGGTCGCCCAGTGTGTTGCAGATAGAATACAATTGTAACCATGTACTTTGTTATACCTACGACTGCGAGACTCTCTACGTTAACCCTTGAGAATGTCGTCTCGACCTAGTCTATCTAGTTTATGTACGGTAGGAGTAATCTCGGCTGGTGACGGCACAAATCCCAAAGCTCCTCTGCACAAGTCGTACTTTGGTACCTAGTCAGACTGATCAGATTGGCTAGATTTTCTTCAATTCATTGTTCTAGGTTCACCTTTCGGTCCATCCTTTGCCCGGACTCGCTTTCGCTTACGGAGTACTCCGTAGCCCTGGGATAGTCAGGAGGCACCCTTGCAGCGGAAAATTACTTCGGTCGCCTCAGTGGAACGTGGAAATCACCAGCATAGAGTATACGATACATGTAAGGGGAGAAAGCCCAAGAGAAAAATATCTATGAAGAATCAGAATGCTTTGATAGTTTGAACCGTAGCTTTGGATTGAAACTCTATAAACTTAACCAGTTCCTTGGTTCAAGAAAAAGTTACCACAAAATCCAACAGCGGGAAGTGGGGGGTTCCTCAACCATCTGGGCACCTCTAGACGACCTTGGAAGATCCCAGAATCCCAGATACCTGGATGGAGCGAATGGAGACGTGGCTTATCCAATCCATCGGAATTTTTCCAAGCCCTACCTAGGTAGAGGTCCTTGCATCGTACTTTGTGTTCAACTTTCACCCACAACCAATCATTGCCTTATTCTTCGGTGCACTGGCACTTACCTAGTTCCTTTATGTTAATAGTGCAAACTCTGCTAAGGAACTGTAAGCTCTTCCCCGGACCACTCTTAATCCTCAAAAGTTTCCTTGACGAATCCACCGTAGCGGAACCCATTACTCGCGGTCACGTTTACAGCACGGCCTTACTCCTTTTTTCTCTTTCCAATCCCACTTTTCCCATCCGACAAGATATATCGCGTTCCCAGCAATCCGCTCACCCGCCAGTCTAGTTTCTAGCGTCCGCTTATCCCCGATCCGCGCACCAATACAACCATCGCAAACATTTAACCAGTGGAGCATTTGCGTCCCCCTCACCTGCAAAGACGGACAAATTGCCCGAAGCAGCACCCGCAAGATCGCCCCTGGATATCTGTGCTTGGTCCCGATCGAGTGGTGAGGCTGGAACGGATGTCACTGTATAGACTCTGAATGATGATCACCTTTATTCAACTTTCGGGGTTCAATGTGGTGAAAAAAAACTGGAGCCCGATTGACCAACTAACGCCGCCCCTTTTGCCCGTTCAATTCTACTCATCCCCGACCATATAACGTAGGGCTTTTTGTGACTCTCTTCAACTCCTCCCCGGGCGCGCCCTGTTTCCACGCGAGTCAGTGGCTGGGGAAAAAATATGCGCTGCGGGGCGGACACTGACAAATACATCCCAGCATCTCCATTCGCCCCATAATTAAGGTGCATGCCATTATTACCAGCTACTGTGCTGACTGTGGGCTTTCTGCGTCTGTCGTAGACGGATTATGTAGCTCCAACAGGAAATTTGATTACGAGCATGAAGGTGCCACTTCTATTCCACCGGGATTCGCTCATTTCCGAATCGTTCAATGCAAGGAATTACCCTTCCGTTCCATCCGTAGAGCTAATCAAGTGGAACACCCTGAAGAGATTTTGACTTCCAAGTATCAAAGCATCGAATCTGGGTCTGGTATACCCCTCATCTCGATGATCATGACTCTAATTCTACACTTCCTGTTGTGCGAGGCTGGTTTTAGTGTTTGGCTACGGGAGAAGCGATCCTTCGGTCCCGCCGCATTGGTACTCTAGGGCAAAGATAGGTGCTGTGCATTGTGCATGAGATTGTCGCGGTGTGCGGTGGTATTTGTGGGTATGTTCCCACCGTGGCTGGCTTCCCTCTTCCCCCTCAAGGCTGAGTCGATCGTAGGCTTGCAGGCGTTCCAGTTCCCGATTGAGCCTTGACAATTCCAGATGTTTCTTGGAATATATATTTTATTATACAACTGACTGTATGTAGATAGTTCATGCCGCTGGGCATTTTAGGAAGTATAAAATAATCAAAATAAAATTTGACCGCGCCCAGAGAGGGGAAGATGGAGCAGGTACTACACAAACCAACGCCTTGTGGGTTCATGACGTTCCTGGATAAGACTTCCAAAATTGCAGAGACCTACCATCGTATGTGTAAGCTGGAGCTGGGATGATGCGCCGGTAGCGTGCATAGTGGATAGTGCAGAAGACAGACCGTCATTATGGAGCACTCTATACAGAGACGGGATCAAATTCCGTATGCTGGTCGCACAACCAGCTCCCAAATTGCCAGCCACTGATGCACAGGACTGGACTCAATACTCCATATGGAGTACATCGACGTACATGCTATGTACGATCGACCTAAGAAGCGGGAATGACGTCCGGTCTTGTTCGGTGGGAAGACAGTTACCATTTTGAGTGGAGGCTTTGGGCTTCGGACTAAACAAGGAAGTGGATAAATGGATAAATGCGTATTTCTGACAGTGCATGAGCACACAAATCCTGCCAAAATCGCAAAACAATTCAAACAAGTTCGCTTGGAAAGCACAATTCTTCCCCCGAGTAGAGTTCCTATGAAAACCCTGATCGCTGTCCGTGCGGGATCGATCTACTTCTGTGAACGTTGCCTCTTTTGTCGACGTGCACAACCTGGGGAGTTCACGATCTCAAGATCAAGATTGCTGTCTCTCTGGTTGGTTCATCAAGACATGGCCCATCGAACAAGATTCCGGTGCCCACATTAGAGATCGGTTGTGCAGGCAGTGTGTGTTTTGAGGTCATCCATACCCCTTGCCTGGGATCTGGATAACTGAAACATATCCTGAATGCAGGTCCACAACCAATGAGATTCTATGAACGGGGGAGGTAATGCCATGCGATTGTTAGATTCACACGCGAGAAATATAGATGATATCCCTGGTGTTTCAAAATTGTCTATCGTTCATTGAAAGTAGACTAAAGCATCTGACGTACAAATCAAAGTCGAAATCCACTTCTGTCATTGCCCCTCCTTTTGCCCCTCTCAACGTCTTTTCTCACGGGAAAATATATATTTCAGGTAGTTAAGATATATCAAATACTCAGCTATACTAGGTACTTCGAGAAGATTTTTGGCAAATGAAACAGTTGTTCCCTATTTGAACAATTTACTCCATACATGCATGTACTATAATTCCAACCGTGTGGAGAGTCTGTTTTGCAGGCAGTAAGGAGGTATGCAGGAGTCTCGTATACGTACTTATTTGAAATTGGCAAATCTATTTTCTTTTTTCTTTTCTTTTCTTTTTTTTTTTTTTTTTTTTTATCTTAGCTTCAAGTCCTCGCCGAATAACTACAGATAAGTACTCCGTAGAGCTTACAATTTGTTATATTTACCCGAAGGCCTCGGAATAGACTGTGATGGACAAGTGGCCGACCTTTCACCGCTACAATGAATTACTCTATATGGGATATCAAGATGTCACCGCCACGTTTAGTACAAAACGCTACTGCAGATAATCATCATAAACGATGACTTTAGTCTGGGAATGCTGTCTGTTCGTTTAGTTTGATGCATAGTTACGTTGTTCAGCTGTTCAGCTGTTCACTTGGGTCTAGACAGTGATATAGTCTTCAGGTTATTCACATATAAACATGTAGTGCACGGCCACGATTTGATCAAATATCAACAAAAAAAAAAAGGAAGGTAATGTACGAAAGGGAATCACTTTTATCTTTTAGTTCCCAAGGCCAAAATCCAATCGGATGTCCCCAAGCATATATCGAGGCAAACCATCTCCAACATGAAACAAGGCTTGGGGACAGCATATTAAATAGAAAAAGAAATCAGGGCACAAATTCAACCATTTAGCCACTCTCCCGCCGTTTATGCCCATCCCTGTCAGGGTGGTCCCCTGAACTGTGCAATGAAAAACTTTTCTTCAGTACATGTGCATGCATATATGCACAGATACCCGCGCCACATTCAGCACCGCAAAGTTACATTTGAACGGTCAGGAAAGATCTGCTGTCAACATGACCCATGCAAGCAGCAAAGAGCATCCTGGACCTCTTAGGATCGGCCCGAGGTACCAAAAAGAAAAGAAAATCCGGCCTCCCCGAGCCACTCAGAGCTGCATGGATGGGGTTCGACTCAGGTGGGCTGGCTGAGCGATCCATTTTGTCATGAACAGGAAATGCGGGGATTCCAGGCCACTGCAAGCGACTGAATTTTTATGCTATTGAGAGGAGATAATGGCACCACCGCTGTCGAGAAGGCCGGCCTCCTTGGCGAGCTCGTAGAATTTGCCGCCGCTCTTGATCAGCTCTGCAGGCGTGTCGAATTCAGCCACTCGCCCCTTGTCTAGAACGACGATCCGATCTGAGTCGATGATCGTGTTGATGCGGTGCGCAATCGTGATGATAGTCCGATCGGAGAAGATGCTGCTGCGCAGGGTGCGCTGCAGCAGCGCATCTGTCTCCACGTCAACTGCAGCCTGTCGCCATGGTTAGCTGGAATTATCATCCCAAAGCAAAGACAGAACCATCTTACCGTTGCCTCATCCAGAACAAGGATATTACTAGGAGTCAAAAGAGCGCGGGCGAGAGAAACTAGCTGACGCTGGCCTTGACTCAAGTTGGAGCCTGCAAAAATGTGTCAGGGGACACGATGCCTTGGGCAATGCCTAGACGCAGATAGTCACTTACCTCCCTCTTGGATCTGAGCATCCAGTTGTCCGTCCATCCTTGAGACATGGTCCTTCAATCTCGCATGATCTATTTATTGCAAACCGGTTAGTCGCTCGACACCGCGGTAAATGGATTAAGTTAAACCAACCTATAACACTCCAAAGCTCGGTGTCATCGTGGACATGACGAGGATCCAAGTTGTCGCGCAAAGTGCCTTCGAACATAGCGGGATCTTGAGGAATGATAGCGAGACGTCCTCGAAGATCGGTCAACCCAATTGTAGACACATCTAGCCCATCAATACTAAATTTTTGTTAGCCTAGAGAACAGAGACAAAGGTGATAGTGATATATCCTTACCTAATGTTTCCTTCAACACCCTCGATAATCCGGAAGAGAGCCAGCGTGAGCGAACTCTTTCCGGCGCCTGTTCGGCCAACAACACCGATCTTCTCCTTAGGCTTGATATTGAGACTAACATCCTTGAGCACAAGGTCGAGCCCAGGGCGATAGCGGGTGCTGTAGTTATTGAACTCCACGGCACCTTGAGCCGGCCAGCCGATGGCAGGGCGACGTTTAAAGATCACGTCGGGTGCCTCACTCGGGAGATTAGCGTACTCGAGAACTCGCTCAACTGACACGATGTTGGTCTCAACCTCGACAGTCTGGCGGACAATCCAGTTCAGAGACTGCGTGATCTGCAGAGCATATGACATGGCCAAACCAACCGTGCCCGCTGAAATCTTAGCGCCAGTCGCAACGGCCATAATTGCAAGTCCCGCGGATGCAAGAATGATGATTGAACCAATGAACTCGAGTCGAACGGCAAGCCAGCGGTTGGCACTGATGGATGGGAAGTAAGCCCGGAGGTTAGCATCCATGCGCCATTCATTCTCAAGGGCGAATCGATTCTCCTGTCGGTAGGCACGGATGGTCGAGATACCGCCTAGAGATTCTTGGAAGTGAGCGTAGATTGGGCTTCGAGTGACACTGTCCAGACGTTTCAACTCCCGCGAGGTACTCAGGTAGTATTTCTGGTAGCTAAGGTAGATATAACCCAGAGGAATGACGAATAGCAAGAAGTACGGGGTGGCTGACGCAATGACAATCACGGTGAACACCGCACGGGCAGAGTTTGCGAACAACATATTGAAAGTGCGAGCAAGTACCTCATCGACTCGATAAATGTCGCTAGAGAAACGGTTGAGGATGCGGCCAGATGGTGTGGTTTCGAAGAAGCTCATGGGGGAGCGGAAGATAGCAAATGCCATACGCTCGTGAAGCTTTCGGGATGCTTCGATAGAGCAGAAAATCCACAGGATCAAGTTTTGCACAATCACCAAAAAAGATGATCCCAGGCCAAGCGCCAAGTAGACACCAATGAACTCTCCAACCTTAGCATTGCTTCTATGGGCTTCGTTCCACTCAGTCCAGCGTTTCAACCAGAAGTTGCCCACCACCTGAGCGGTCTGAGAAGCCACCAAGGCAAACAAGTAAACAATAACTGCCACGATATTGCTATCCTTTGCGTATTGACCGTAAACACCCCATTTCACCTTGCCTTGCTCTGAGACTTCTTGGGTCTGCTTGCTCTTGAGGACGTTCTCCTCATCTCCCAGCTTGCGCCGGGGACCTTGCCAGCTCACAGTGCTTGCACGGCGCAAGGTGACGGTACTGGTCCGTCTACGGGCCTCACCACCTCCTCCCTTGATGGGAATAAGGTCACCAAGTTGTTCCGCCTCGTCGCTGTCCGACGTACCACTGTTCTGAATGATGGTGGTTGTGACTGAGCTGTCGGGGCTAGCAAGGTCATCTGAGCCACTCCCAGTACCTTCATCGTCTGAGTCAACTGTCGTAGAGCGAACGAGATTGGAAATCTCCCCCTTCATGGCCATCAGTTGTTCATAAGTTCCTTTCTCGATGATGGTCTTGTCCCGCAACAGGCCGATAAAGTCTGCCTCCTTTAGTACAGTGATTGCGTTTGTTGCAAGGATTCTCGTCTTGCCACTGAGGAGACCAGTTTTGCCAAGCACCCTATTAATGATGTGACGTCCAACATGCTGATCGACCGCAGAGAGAATGTCGTCCAAGAGATAAATATCGGCACGAGCATACACAGCTCTTGCGAGTGTCAACCGTGCCTTTTGTCCCCCTGAAAGGGAAATGCCACGTTCTCCGACTTCGGTCTGATCACCATCGGGCAAGTTCTTGAAGTCGTCGAGCAAAGCACAAGCTTCAACGGTGAGATCATAGAATGATGGGTCCCATCGGTGTCCAAAGACAATGTTTTCTCGGACACTGGCATTCATAACCCACGGCGCTTGGGCGACATACGCGATTCGACCACGTACAATCACCTCTCCCTGGTTCTTCCATAGGTCACCTAGCAATGACTGTAGGAGAGAAGATTTTCCAGCGCCAACTCGTCCAACAATACAGCTGAGCTCTCCTTTGCGTGCACTGAGATCGATGTTTTCCAGCACAGTCTCCCCGCTATGACGATTCCAAGTGAACGAGGCATCACGGACACGGACAGACTCGTCACCGATTTGCGCCACGGGATCTTGGAGGACAACAGCATCAGTCTGCAGCTCCTCTGCGGTTAGATATTCTATCAATCGCGTCACCGCCACGGAAGATTCAATAACGGCTGTGATCACCATAGGCAAGATAGAAAGCGGGAATGTGAGCAAATTGAACAGCGTCAAAGCAGGGAACACAATCTCAGTAGTCAAAGGTTTATCATTCGTCAACACGAAGACAGTGAATGTGGAGCAGGACACGAGGAAAGGGGTAGACTGCCAGGTGAAGTTGGCAATGGATTGAGTGGCGCCAATTTTACGGAGCGTGTTCAGCTCGAGATCATTTCTGATATGGCTGAGTTTGTTCATGAAAGCCGTGTTCCAGGCGTAGAGCTTGATGCTCTTGATATTGTTCAGAATCTCAGTCATCAATCGGGTCCTCGAATCCTTGTTCTTCATTTGGCTGATCTGCAACTTCTTCATCATTCGAGCAATGACACCGTTCAAAGGAATCATGAAAATCATGACTCCGATACCAGCAAACATGCTCGGTCCAAGAAGTTGGTAAAGGGAGAGCATACACAGGGTGATTTGGAAAGGCGCAGAGATTAGCTGAGTGCCGAACTGGGTCAGATCTGCAATGCGCTGCTGGTCAACTGCCATGTGATTGACAATATCACCTGTCGTCTTTGCCGAGCGCCCTTCGTTTGATAGTTTCAGCGACTTGGCATAAATCATAGCAGTCAAGGCTGATTTGACTCTCATGCCAGTGTCAAAGGCACGCTGGAAATATTGATGGAGGAAACTTGTTTGGCAGACAGAAACAACAAACATTGACAAGGCGATGGCGACACCCCTGATGACAGGCTGCGGGTCCGGGCTTCCATACGAGTGAATGAAGGCAATGAGAAGTCGTAGAAGTTGCGGTTGCACAAATGCAAGGATATCGCTTCCGAATTTGATTATCGTACCACGCACATAGGGTGCGCCGAAAGCCTTGAAGAGCGCTGTCCATAGAGATGGCTTCGCCTTTTCGAGCTGTTCATCCCACGCCTCCTGCAGAGCACTGCCCGTGACCCGGGTGGTATCGCGTCTACGGAGGTTCCAGAGGTCATCCTGGGTCAAGTAATTTTTGTATCCATATTTCATCATCGGAGTCATCCAACCGAAGGTGAGGACCGAGAAGACGTCGGCATAATTGTAGGGACACTCGTCCTCGTCTCCGAGCGCATCGTAGGCGCTTTGCTTCTTGGGCACGAAATATTCTAGCACAAATTCAAAGAGTGCTAGTCCCAAGCTGATATTGAAGCAGACAAAGTAAGGGAGTCGGCCGATATATTCCTTGCGCGCGACCATGGACCGGAGTTTGACCGCGTAGGCGATGATGAAGAAAAGCCAGTAGAATAGGACAACCCCATTGGGCTGTCTACTCCGCCAATGTTCCAAATATTGCACTGAAGTTATCACCCCCAGCGAAATGATGGTCAGGATGGAAGACCAGAAGCGAAAATCGGCCCAGAAGCTTTTGGGGTCTGATTCGACTTGGATCGCAGCTTGAAGGGCGGTAACGACGATGAGGGTGGCGAGGACAGCCTATGACCAAAATACCAGTCAGTACATTATCAATGACGTCCAAGGGTCGTGCGAAGATGTGGGGAGGTGTCCGGCATGTACTAACCAACTTGGTGTAGAAGTGCCAATTCTTCGATACGGGCTGCGGAATCCGCTTCCTCAGTAACAACCACAAGGCACCCAGTCCGCTCAGTGTACCCCAGACAGCTACTACAGCCACAATCACGTCAAGGAAGCATGGCGTCAGATCGAATCTCGATGAGCTGAGAGGGCCCCAGCCCTCGCTATCTGTGCAGAAAGGCTGTCGCCGGGAATCAATCGCCGATCCAAGGGAATGTAAGAGGTGCCCCGGGCGGGACGCCTCTAGGACCACTTGGGATTGGCCATCCAGCATTTTTCTTAGTGACTTCGTCCCAGTATGCCTTTCTGTGCACAGGCAAGAAAAGATACAATGTTGGAGAAGTACCTCGAAGAAATAATGGGGTGTTGGTGAAAGCTAGGCTGCTGACAAAAGCAAGAACGGGCAGCTCCACTTTACGGGGAAATTCCCGAAGTCGGGGCTGCTTACCATACTCATTCGTATTCCAGGGTTCGAAGTCAGGCTAATTAATTAATTACACTGTACATGTACACATGGAGGCAGGGTTATCTGGAGTTTTTGCATAAAACTTGCGTAACATGGGGATTAACAGCCTGTGTAGGTATGTCTTCCTGACTCACCTCATGTCCGGACACGAATTTTCCAAGACGTCTTCACGTGATCCGAAACGACGTAATCCTCGGGGATAAGCGCGCTAAGACCGATGCGGCTATTTCTTATCAGCGTTGGATTCCAACTTGGGAACTTTGGAAGAGCCCTGGAGGTTGATAGCTTCGAGAACTGTGTGTAATGCTGGTCATTGATGGGTTCATCGTTTATTTTATATGTACTAGTAATAATGTAGAACAATTCATATCCTTTATTTGCCACAACAATTTTTGAATCATGATAGCACAATATATATTTCTTGGTATAGGCTATATAAAACCTTTAGACATCAATCATTGTCCTTGGTAAATTCCTCAATGACCCTTGATATCTCTCCACTCCCCGAGGTATGTGCATACTCCGCCGCGCTACCCCAGCTTCCTCTTTTATATGGATCTGCCCCATGCTCTAACAACCACTTAACCCGCTCAACTGCTCCTGCCATGACTGCATGCACAATCGCGTACTGTGCGACCATGTGTCGTGACTCTTCTCTCTGATTAACATCAGCCCCACGAGCAACCAGTAGTTCCATTACTGGAATCCTGCTAGTATCAAATTCCCAGCTCAGGACCACACGCCCAGCATGTGGATTCGTACCGGGAGGACAAGCCCCTGCAGCATAGTGTAGTGGTACACCGTTTTGAATCTTAGCACCTGCATCTAAAAGCATACACACAGCCTCAACCCCTCCATGAATTGCAGCTGCCTCAAGTGCAGCACACGAGGAAGTATCTGGCCCACCACACCTGTCATGGCTGGTTTTCTGCACGCCAAGGTTGGGATTGGCCCCATGGTCGAGAAACCAACGAAGAAGAGGGGGGCTCTTGACAGTCCGAGGGAGAAGGGTACTACCATAGTAACCTGGGGTGTTGGGAATCCATCCATACTGGATAAAAAGCTCAAAGAGGGCAATTTGTCGTTCCAAAGGTACAAAGAAGATATTGCTTGGAGTTTCGCGAACAATGGGTGCGCCACGGTCGAGGAGATAATGAGCAACCTCAATATTGCCAGAGTGTAGGGTACGTGTAAGACCATGGTGAAGAAAAGCAGGTGTCAGGCTATTAGATGAGACAATGGACTGAATGATGGAGAGTGGGCCGTGCTGGCAGGCAGATTCAAAGGGCCCGAAGAAGGCAGGAACTAGACCAACCGACCCAGGGTTTTCGCCGATGAAGATAACATCACCGGGCTCCAGTATGGGCAGATCATCATATTTCGATCCCATTATCCCTGACTGAGGCTGCATTTGCTGTCGCGAAGGAGTGTCATTGTTGCTGCTACTGGTGCTTGGTTGTTGCTTAGCAGCCCTCATCTGCATTTGATGTCGGCGTGCATCAAGCATTAGCTGTTGCTGACGCTGCTGTTGTGAAAACATGTTGCCCACAGCGACGATAAATTCTCCTCTCTATTGGATTTTGCCAAAGTTGAGAGATTGATGCCAAAGAGACGCATGAGCCTTGCGATGCCAGTCATGTGATAGCCTATATAAACAGATTAGAATATTTACTCACAGACCAAGTATAAGAAAAGCCAACATCACGAGTTAATTGGAGTATATACATGCCTTAAGGATCGAAATATCAATTCATTAACCATTCTTCACTCTGAATGACTTGAGTCTTGTTTAACTCCTTAATCGACCATCCTTCGGACCAAGATCTTACCAGGAAGACAGTACTATAAATCTATAAATAGAGACCTTTAATCCCTGAATCTAATGGCCTACTCTTTACCGTCAAAAGAAAGACTGAGCTGACTATAAAGCAAAACGAAAAACCTATCAGATTTTGGTGATAGGTGATGTTTAGAACAATGCTCACAATCCTATTGTATCTAAGCCCAAGCAAGCAACCTTGTTGTCATTGTCTCCAGCAGCGCTGCGCACAGCTCTTTCAATGTGATAGCCTAGTCACCATCATATAATTACCTCTTTGGGTATCAATGACACTGAAGCACACCTTGCCCTTTACACCCTTACAAAGTCTTCGCCCACCAATTCTTCTATCAGAACCAAAGATATTGAAGGGGGAAGCTACATTCCTCGAATAGGAGAAGTAATACCATTGCTTCCTCTACAATTCCACCCACCACATATCTGCTTGAGTAGCAAGTGCACATGTTTCCCCAGCTTAACATTTACTACATTGCTGCTGTTGAGGAATAATAACCGCCGTCTACTGTGGGTAAGAAACATTGGCATATTCTATGATCACCGAGTCTAGCAACCCTCTGACAATAACCCTCCTAACAGAACCATCATAATCTTCGACTCTACTCAAATCATTAACTCTCGATCAAGTGGAAAGTGCTTAGAGTGGGATTGAAGATCCCACAGGCACTCTGAGTGATCCTTCACATCCTCGAAATGTGGTGCAAGGAAAAAGAGAAGTTCAATGAGCTCTGTTGGGGCCATCACAGACACATTTTCCTGTCTCGGCGAGAACTTTGAGCTTAAGATGATATCGATGCGGATGATGCCAAAGCCATTAGCCGTCAACACCCTGGAGGATCTCACTGACAATCCCATTATTCCCACAACAACCTGCTCACCCACAACTACTGCTACCACTGTTGGATACTCCGTCACAGAATCAACCAGCCTCACCTCAATAAGTGATACTCAAATACTATGTCCTTCCGATACTTACCAAAAGTCAAGCTCCGTGAGCATAGGCCCTCTGGGCAGTGCCGACATTGGAGTGATGGCCACAATTGAGCCTCGCGCATTGATCTCAGAGGGTATTACCACTATTCAACCAGCTGAGAGGTATGAAATTGCTACGAGGAGTGAAGTCACAGGTTCAACACAGCCTGCCTCCAACGCAAGTCTCTCTAGTGGCCAAGATGAGAGAATGATGATCAGTTCGCTAGTTTGGTGTGCTTTCTGGAACGTTTCTCCTCCTTACAAGAATTATGTCCAGAACTTGGCGCCAATTTGGATTAGCCAGTTTGGACCAGTGTCTGCGCAATGGTTTGAATATCCATCATCTAGTCCCTCAGCTGTAGGGGTTAAGGGCATATACGGATGCACAGCAGTGATCATAGCATCCGAAAAGGGTGTGTACATTGCTCATATCTGGGAAAACCCCGTATGCGTTGATTATGATTTCAATCCAACCGATGACAAGTCGTTCACGATAAATGCGTTCCATTCCCTCCGAGACGGAACAGAATATGCACAAAGTGTGACTGGTCTGATTGGGACTGACCAGAATCCCGGTGTTTTGAATGCAATCTACGCACCCAAAGTCTTCGTCCTCACACCCTTCACTACTGATTGGGATAGACAAAATTTTGGAATTTCCACCCCACTCAGGTACCAAACACGTGTCCAAGAGCTCGTGAAAAAGATAGCAAGCATTGTTCCCGGTTCCGGTGGCAATGGCATCGTTCTGGGTTATACACGTACGAGTCGGCAGGCAGCGAGTCAGGAGCCAGGAATTGCAGGAAGAGCCATTTTGGAGATCGACCCTTCTTACGTAAGGCTCACTACACCATACGACTCGAAATCTACGGGCCTCCAGATTGGTCGTTGGCGTTTGTGGGTAGAGGACCAGCTGATTACTTACCAAGACTTCTGGCTCCCTCATATTACAGCTCCTTAGGGCACTTCCCGACGAGACATTGACTAACGACACAGTTATCCAACTTGCATAGGATCTATTCTTAGATATTGCTGATACTTTCTATGGGTTTTGTACCTATATCATAACTTCGTCAACTCAATTTGGATTTGTATTCCATCATGCATCTTGAGGTCTCCGTTTAGGCTGTCTCCCCAAACACTGGAAGGCAAATAAAAGTAAATAGTTGTATAACATACGATGTAGATATCATATAGATGTATCCAAACAATGCAAGTATTCATGACCTCAGATTAGTGGCCAGTCTTCATGTCTATATCAACCATTCTTCGCATATTGTACACATACTGTAGTATTGCTTCTGACTTTAAATTATTCAATCCAATCATTATATTTGATTCAAACCGTCGGGATGCAAAACCAGCTCGAGACGCCCAATTAATCGTTATCTTTTCCGTTACTAACATCGCCGCCTTTATAGATAAAAGGGCGGCAGTAGTAGATATCGGCCGAACAAGTCTAAGGGCCCTATCTCAATGACCATCTATGCATATTTGGGACACTACCAACCGGAATAAGTAGAAGAGAAGCAGAGGGAAAAGAAGAACCAACAACATTGAAGTTAGGGCAAGTATAAAAAATACGTCATAATGTTGCCTCTTGCTCTTGAATCACGTGACAACGGCTACTTGAAGGCAAAAGGCGTAAACAACGTAGATAGAAAGAGGGCTAGAGAAAGGAGTTTTTGTTAGGATGAAGGTCTACAAATATCAATACCGAGGATACATTGATGGGTGTAATTTCCTAATCGGGAGTCCGACTCGTGGCACAGCCCACAAGTTTAGAATTCCTCACGGAAAATTCTCGAGGGCTTAAAGGGGGCTGAGTAAAGGTTCACAATATGACTCAAAATCATTGCAAATCCAGCATCTACAACATGGACATAAACGCGACGAAGCGCACAAAGTCCACATAGTACCCGCATTGCTCTTAGGCGGTAAGAGCCCACTTATCAGCGTCATTGGAGGGGCACGATCTCAATACACATTCTTCGCCCAGCCCATCATGGTCGACACGACTCAAATGGAGGAGCTCTTGAAAAGGCCTCTCTATGGTACGCCTCCGAAACCCCATATCGTCGTTGATCCAATCCGCTGATCTTTCCAGTTTACGATCTGCCGCCAGAACTTCTTGCCAGCTTAACGGCCAAGACCACAAGCCAACCTATCGCCGAACAAGAGCCTGAACCCTCTACGAAAGACCTCGAACTAGCGGCGCAGGACTCCGCGATCGCAACTTCCACCCTATGCTCCCTCTGCAGGGTCTCTTACAACAGTGTACAGGAACAACGCAGCCATGTCCGCTCGGACCATCACCGGTATAACATCAAAGCCCAGCTGCGCGGGAATGCGCCTCTGGAGGAAATCGAATTTGCAAAGGCGATCGGAGAGCTAGATGAGTCTATATCTGGTTCTGAGTCCTCGGGGACAGAGGAGGAGGATTCAGAGGTGGCGGCGGGCACAGCGCTATCCGCCCTGCTGAAAAAGCAGGCCAAGCTGTCTCACCCGAATGAGGATCCGGAAATGACTGAGACACCGATCACTCCGAAGCACCCCATATTCTGGCTGTCTAGCTCGGGATTGCCATCAAACAAGTCCCTAGGTGTCTACAGGGCCATTTTCTCAAATGAGGAGCAGGACGAACCTGCTCACCTAGTTGACACTCTACGACGAAAGCAGCTGGCACCTATCAAAGCGCGCACCAACAAGGCGAGCAACGTGCAAGATCCCGCTGCTTTGGGCCCGCACATTTTCATGTGCATGATCGGCGGTGGCCACTTTGCGGCTATGTTGGTTTCGCTAGCACCGGAGATCCACCGAAAGCAAGGAGGAGTTGAAGACAGACAGGCTCGAGTCATTGCACACAAGACATTCCACCGATACACGACGCGGCGAAAGCAGGGTGGTTCGCAGTCTGCCAGTGATGCGTCGCGCGGTGCTGCCCATTCAGCAGGTTCAAGTCTGCGCCGGTACAACGAGGCTGCACTTGAGAAGGATATCAGAGAGGTTTTGTCGGATTGGAAAGAGATGATTGATACAGCCGAGCTATTGTTCGTCCGAGCTACGGGAAAGACAAATCGAAAGACTCTTTTCGGTCAATATGACGGACAAGTCCTCAGGCAGAACGACCCCCGACTACGAGGGTTCCCCTTCAATACTCGCCGTGCGACTCAAGGGGAGCTCATGCGGTCCTTCAAAGAGTTGACCCGAATGAAGGTCAGCGAGGTGGATGAAGCCGCACTGGCTGCTGCTGAAGCCAAGCGGCGAGACGAGGAATCAAAACCATCTACCCCTGTCCCAAAACCGCAACCACAGAAGCCAAAACTCTCAAAAGAAGAGGAAGCTGCGTTGTTGCACACATCCCAACTGCAGGCACTTATTCGCCGTTCAAAGGTTCCCGCCCTCATGTCCTATATCTCAAGCAACTCCATACCTTCTTCTTTCACCTTTACGCCTGCCGACTCGCCACAAAACTTCCGCTGTCCCACACCCCTCCATCTCGCAGCAAATCTCAATGCACCAGCAGTAGTCACGGCCCTACTTACAAAAGCCGGGTCTGACCCAACGGCAGTCAACAATGAAGGCAGAACCCCATTCGAACTCACCGGCGACCGACCCACGCGTGACGCCTTCCGTGTTGCCCGCCACGATCTCGGCGAGTCAAAATGGGACTGGGAAGCAGCCAAGGTTCCATCAGCGGTCTCTAAAGCCGACGCCGAAAGCCGAGCCGAGAAAGAACGCAAAGCCGCCGAGGAGGAAGAAGCCGCACGGCGCAAGGCTAGCTTGGATCGTCTGAAACGCGAAGAGGCTGAGAAGGCGGCGCAACCGAGAACGACTAAATCCGGTGGTCGTACTGTAGGCGCTGTTGAGAAGTCTGCGGCCGAAAGGAGAGATGAGGAGACTAGAGGCATGACGCCGGAGATGAAGATGCGATTGGAGAGAGAGCGCAGAGCGAGAGCTGCAGAGGAGCGCTTCAAGAGAATGCAGGGTCAATGAGGTTTTGTTTGTATACCCTTTGAGCATTGGAGTTTTGACGGCCTGACTATCGCCACGGATATTCCATTCCTAAGTAGATATTGGCTCTGGGCTTGCCATGGGGTGAAGAAAATATTATTCATCTATAGCATCTCTTTCCCTTCCTCGCTATTGTTTTACGCAGCAACAAGTCCAGGAGTTCCCTATTTCCAAACATGCATCAAACAGTATCAAAGGTTCGGGAGCTAATAACACCTGTGTCACCGGGGATAATCCTCGGCAAAACGAGAAGCTACTTAATCGCCACTGAATGACCATCCCTAGGAAGCAAGTTACGCAGGCAATAGTTCATGATCCTTCGGGCATATGGGCCACGACCCACAGAGGGACAGGAGGGGACGAGTGAAGGCAACAATAGCGCTTCCTAGGATCACTGGACCAAGGATAGAGGGGCTTCCACTGACTATTGGGCACTACGAAGCCAGGCTCCAGTGTAGTGAGCCCACCTCTACTTCGGTAGCCTCTTTATTCTTATCCCTGTGTCTCGGGTAGGGTTAGTAGCCACCGAAAGGATAGCGGGCCCTTAACGTGTGACTGTGAGAGTAGGGCAGGGGGATAAGGGAGGAGGGGGAGGAGGAAACTCAATATAGAAAGAGGGAGTGCTGATCGGTAGCAAACCTGAAGAGATGGTCTCACTTTCAGGCCAATGGGTGGTCGGGCGATGGGGAGACTCGGAGTAGATGGACTCGATTTGCACAAGTGGTAGAATTGAGTGTTGCAAGGCAAGCTCTTCTTAGATAGCTATTGAAATGCTGGAAAACCTATGGTACATCAAGCCTGATCTGGTCCTATAGGCCCTCTTTCGCGAGTGTTCCAGTACCTATCTGGGGGAGGCAATAGAACACAGCCCCCTAGGCCCAGTCACAGCTTCCTATCAGCTGAAATACTATTCTCTATAAAAAATAAAAAAAGAAAGGAAACCAATAGAGTATGGTGTACGAGACCCGGACCTTAGAGGGATGATCGCCAGCGAGATCACACATGTCTGGCCAGAAAGCAAAACAGGGAGAGAGTGATGGTGCAAGAGAGCTGCCAAGGGATCTAAATTGAGCTAATGTCTGAGACGATGAGGCCCATAAAGGTGAACCTGTGAAACCTAGTATTTTACCCTATGAGCTCCAAGGCGGGGGCCTGGAGGGGCAAGTAGTATCCCAGCCACATTAGGGCATGAACAGGTCAAAAGAATGTGGAGAGATGATCGACATTAGGGCCCGTGGGAAGGGGCCTATGTCTTGCATTACCGCCACTGCAGGAGAAGCTTAGATCGCATCCATAGATACATAGGTACCTAGGTAAGAAAGGAACGCTCTGGAAATTAGAAACTTTTATTCATTATTGTTTTGATGCTTATTGCATTGTACTATTGATGATTTGCCTCTCTGTGCCCTAAGTTCCTATGCCTAACGTTGTGATTATGAATGATTCTCGATGGGAGCAGTTTCATCCTCGGGCTACCCCTTGCATGAGATTGGATTTTGATCTGTGGCTGGGGGCACGGGTCTTGGAATGGAGGCTCAGAGTACTCCAAAGGCTCTCCACTCGGTATTGTAGATAGGACTAGGGCCGTTTGAATAGTCATGGCTCTAGTGGCGCTGCCAGCCCTTCTAGTTATGCTGGGTTTCAAGGAGCAGAAACCCCTTTTGATTGGCACGAATGGAATATCATTTACCAACTGTTTGTACATCGTAGTACTCCGTCATGAGTGTAGCAATGAGTCTATGTGTTATAGACCTGGAGAGGACTTGTCGGCCCGCAGTGTGCAGCCAGTCTGCACCCCACAGTGTGGTAGATGCAGAGCTCTGCAAGATAATGCAGCCATATCTTTGCACGAGTTGGGCCTGAGGGAGCCCTGTAAAGAGAAGCAAGGGTCAGAGTTTCTTACAGTACAGTATAGAAAATCCCCCGGTGGGATGACCTTGATCCTATAGGGCACATGGCATTCTGAGCATTGACCCACGATCAGTATTGCAGTACTCTTTATTCACGTACATACTACACTCCATTGATAGAGTATCCTCCCATACAGTACGTCGTTAGGGCACATGTGCCCCAAGAGTCTTGGCGCGGCACGTCGCGCGACGCGAAACGCGAGACGCGTCAACGCGTTGAAAATTTTGAAAGCCGCCATTCTACCATTCCACTAAGATATCTACAAGGTCTAAGAGTAGGTTCATACAAGCAGTGTTTAAAGGTGCTATAGTCCTAGAGCCCTGGAGGGCTGGTATGGCAGGGAACACATCTCCTGGGCTGGTGAAGGATAGAAGAAGGGTAGGAGAAAAGTAGGAAGGGAACATTCACCCTCTTTCAGATCATTATTAAAACGCGACTTCCCCCAGTGGCAAAGATGGAGATCAGGAAATCAAAGAATATCGTTAGGTTGCTAGGTATGACCTAGCGCGTCTAACAGGGCTGTGCTTTGATACCTATGCAGCCCATCGCCATTGACGTTACAGGCTTTATTAATTCCATTGCAATACAATACAATCAAAGATCTACTACTCCCAATACGGAGTACATCAATGAAATTCAAAGAAATTCGAGTGGTGCCCAGGATCTCCAAGTCTGTTGCCCGAATAGGAAATGTAATTGAAAAAAAAAAGGTGTCTCAGGGGTGCCTCGTGCCTTTCTCTCCAGGGCTCTCTCTCTTTGTATGCGCCTTGCATGTAGTCCCTTTTGTCCTAGACTCCTTAGTATACTGTTTCACTGGTCTACACAAGTTCATCAAGTACTCTGTCAAGTATAATAGAAAGGCATTCCTGATCCTATCTAGCATTCTAGTATTCTAGTATTCTAGTATTCTAGTATTCTAGTATTCTAGTATTCCTATCATTATTCTCACTTTCGTTGATCCTTGAGATATCTCTCTCAATCCCTTCTTTTTTTTTTAACTGTTTCAAGTCTTTGAACTGTTTCATATTCCAAAAAGAATCGTGAACCTGAAATCATTAATAGAAACACACTTCACATTCTTTGTGACCGGAAATAAACTTGACGTTGCACATCATTCGCTTGACCGTTTGCGGCCCCAATTTTCTTTTATCGCATTTCCCCTCCAACTTCTTCTCCCCTACACACTCGCTGCCAAAAAAACATTTATATCACCACGCTGTCGCATCCCCCGGAAAAGGTGGAAATTGAAGCGCATTTCAACGACAAGATAATCCATTCGTTTTCGCATTCCCAACTCCCTCGTCGCGCATCGAAACCGCCTCCGGCGCAATCGCAGCCTACCCACAAATCGCGCGCCCACGCAACTCGTGGACTCACTCTCTCTCTTTGATATCATTCATCTTCAAACCAACTTCAAACCACTCAAGTCGCGCATTAAATTTATATCTACAATCATGCTACTTCCATCCGCCCTCCCATGCGATGTGCGCCGGTCGTCTCGCTTCACCCCCAGTCGCCTATTTTCAACTCCTCCTCCATCCGACACAGGATTCCCATCGGGCAACGGCCTCCTCGGCACCTGTCGCGCACTACAATCTCTACTCAACAGATCGCCCACTCCTTCATCGCGATCAGTGAAATCCCAACGCCTCCAGAGCCCCCTCCCTTTCAACACACCTCGTCGCTCGCCACGATCACACAAGACAGTCAGACCCGTCTCTCCCAGACAAACACCACCACCCAGAACTGCCGCTCTCACACCCCCTCCCCCTCCATCCGCACCCTCCCGCGGCGCAAACAAGCGCCGCCGCGACATCCACGATGATGATGACAGCGACGCGGAAATGGGTCAGCGCAACCGCTTCGCGACTCCTAAACGCCGCCGTCACGTTCCCTACAATATGCCTCTCGGCCTTTCTTCTACAGACTTTTACTCTCTACACTCTCCTCCTGTCACCCAATCTCCTCCCTCTCCTCCTCGTCGCCGGATGGATTATGACATCCCAGCTGGCTCACCCGACCCAGACGCGCCTCTGCCCTCCATCGAGGTAACAGAGGAACATATCCCTTCGGCTCCACAAGACTGGACCGCCGAAGAAGACGAGCGTCTTCTCGAGCTGGTTCTCGAGAAATTCCGCCTCTCCCAACAAGAATGGGACGAGTGCGCGCGCCAAATGGGTCGCAGCCATGTCGGGTCCAGGTGGCAGACCCTCGTTGGTGAGGGTCGTGTTGGCCTGCGTCCGCATCGGCGTTGAACATTGCTATTGCAATTGTTACTGTCTTTTATTTAATGTATTATATGATCTATGTACCTGCACCCTGTGACTGACCCTGTTTACTATTGGCCTGCCTTGGTTTGGTTTCTTTGTCAAACATCCCTGTATTATCATACCTTCCTGTATTTGTGACTCTTCCTTTTCTTTTCGGTTTGTCTTGACCAGCACAAATTGCTTTTGTTTTGGTGTTGTGAGTTCCGTTCTACTCGGGCTATGTGAATATGCTGCTTCTTTTCCTGCTTATATACCGTTCTTTTTGTGTCACTTACTCTTCCACACCTGTCGTTTGTCCCAATTGTACCACTATCTACATACTACTATCAACTTGACTTATCTTTCATTGCCTATATTCCAACTATAAGATAGTAACTATGTAGTGTTACAATCGTCTAATAGTATCTATATTATTTCAGCTCTCTTCCAAGGTTGGCTCAGTTGGTAGAGCCAGACCTGATCCTATGGATATCACGAGGGGTAGATATACCTAAGCCGGGTGAAAACATGCTATTTTACAACCTCAAACCTGCCTACAATCACATATTCAAGGTACGGGAAATGCAGAATTGGATACTCGTGAAAAAAAAATCCATGTATATGTCCATCCAACGCCAGACACCGATTGTGCTGCGCAAAGTAAAAATGACAAGATGAAACCGGACTCAAGTCCATTGGTATCAACACTGCTTGCTGGGATTCTCTCCCAACCAAAATCACCTCGGAATTTCAAGAATGATCAGAATCTAAATGAAGCAATTGGGTTAGCGACAAAAACCAGAACTAGTGGGAAAGGTAAAACACATACCGAATCTCGTAGCTCCCGGCGCGAGTCATGTAGCGCACCCACTTGACAGAGCTGTAGTTACTCTTCTCAAAGACCTTAAGGTAGCGCACCAGCAAACCCGAAGAGGTAAACATAAGCAAACTAAACGAAAGACTCAACGGCGGCCGACTCCAAGCCTTCTGATGCGTCATAGTCGTAAGCGTCGCCTCAGCATTAAGCACATACTCCGACTGCCCGGAGAAGCGCGCAATCTTCCAGACAATATTGTTCTGCTCGGGCTCATACTTCGCGCGACCCTGGCTCGTGCGCTCCGTCGTCTTGGCAGTATTAAGCGGCGTGGGGATGCGAATAACGACATTCGTCGCGAAGAGCTTGGAGCTATAATTCGCCTTGATAGCAACGCTATATTCAACCTTTGTAGTACCGATCTCGCGCACAATCGGATGCACCTTGAAGGGCAGATTGACGTTCTCGGTGGCGCGGTAGCGCATCAGCTCGAACTCGCCGTCCGGCGGCACGAAGGAGATGATGCGGTCTGCGTCAAACCGGCCCAGCTTCACGCACTGGTGGAACTGGCAGTCTTCCAGCGTGACGGAGCCTGCCGCGGCGCGCGTGGTCTTTGATGTGCTGAGTCCGTTGCCGCCGCCCGGGTTGTTCATGTTGCTGGAGGACTCGCCGGTGTCGAGGAGGAGACGGTCGTTTAGGCCGAATTTGCATTCGGGCGTGCCGGATAGATAGGCGCGCATGACGATCTGGCCGTTGACGTCGGCGCGGAGGACGGTGCCTGTTGCGGACATCAGGAGGTTGACGTCTTCGATTACGTCGACGAAGGCTTCGTTTTTGCGGTATTTTATGTCGGAGCGGCGCCAGGAGATCGCGCCTGTTGCTTGTTGGGTGATTCGGGAGGAGTCGGTTGGGGAGTTGGCGATGGCGGATTTGACGCCTTCGGTTGTGATGTACATTTTCAGGGTATCTGGATCGGTGTTCTGGGGGTATCCGAAGTCGAGGATTTCTGTATCAATTGTTAGGGTCTGCTTCTAGGCCATTGGTCCATTTCCATGTCTTACCATCGAGTAGTTCGTAAATCAGGACGAAGTTATTCTTCACGGCCTCCTCGTCGAGCTTCCCGAAATAGCTCTTGCCCAGCATGACCAGCCGGTAGAGGAACTCGAAAACCAGCGCGGCATTGGCGTTGCTCTTGGTCACAGCTACCAAGTAAATGTTCTCGTGCTTGACATGGCTAAAGGTCGTCGAGCCCAAGGTCAGGATCGGCGAGCGCACCTGGGGATTGGAGATGACTTGAATACGGAAGATGTCGGCCAGGCGCGGACGACAATCGCTGCGGAAGGCGCGAAAAATGAGGTTTTCGCCCTTCTGATTGAATATGAGGATCCCCGAGAGCATATTGTTGTGGTGAGTCGAGTTGTTCCTGGGGATTGGAGTTGGGGAGCTGCGGAAACAGGGGTGGGGGTGGATCGACACCGCCTGAGGTATAAAAGGGTCAACTTGAACTGCAATGAATTTTTACTATTTTCAAGTGACTGCCATACTTGCAGGTTAGCAGGGTAAAACTAGGGTAAATGGTACTAAGGACGTAATTACTAGAAGGATAGTAGTTCGTTACCGCTATACCATTTACTAACAAACCGCTAATACTTCCCATCATAAATCTTGAATACCAATTCCCGATAAGAATCATCATAAAGCCCCTTCTCCAATCCCATCCTCATATTTGTCGAAGTCGTATACCGCAGCCTCATCTTCCCAGCCTCAAACATCGTCCGATTCCAATGAGCCCAAACGATCATATGAGTAACAGCACTGCATTCAGCCACTCCATTCTTAACCGGCAACACGTTGACCAGACAATCCCGCGCATACTGTATAGGATCCTCCGCCCACGACAACAGCACCCGCAACGTAAACTGAAGCGTGCCCGTGGTTTTCTCCCCGATGTACTTCCCGAGACTAACGCGGTACACGGCTTCAAACTCGTCGATCAGCGCGATGAGCCTCTCGCGCGAAGACCTGGCTAGGATATCAGATACATAGTCCATATCTTCTTGGCCCTGATGCCAGATCCCCTGGTGCAGGAGCTGCGCGTCGGCCCGCATGCTTGCTGTATCGAGCGTGTCGGTCCCATCTTCACATCGCGGAGTCTCAAGGTAATTGACAAGTAGCTGCGCTGTATGCCCCGAACAGCAACGCCGGACCAACTCCGCTAATGGCTTTGAATGCTTTTGCTCGTACAGCTCCTTGATTGCTTGAAGCTTGGCTTGGGTCCGGTAGAAGATGATCTCGCAGCAGGTGAAAACCCGCTTTTCTTCGACCGGTTCCAGAATGAGGTCGTTCAGTCGATTCACGTCGCTCCAGGTTTGGCCTTTGACCAATCCCAGCATGATGTCCTTGAAATTGGAATGGATGTATCCGCGGATATCTTCCTCGAGGTTGCGCTGGTAGAGCTGCGTGTAGGTCTGTTGGAGCAGTGCCATTTGTGGTGGGTTCAGAGATACAGCTGGGATTATTTGGATTAGGGTCTTTTTGTCTGTGCGAAGGCCGCTTGTCGCCTCGCGGAGGGCTTTTGCGTCGTCCATTGCTTTGTCGAGTGATGATGGTTCGTAGGCTGGTGGGGCGGTGCCTTTGCTGGGTTCTGTGTGGGAGGTCATTGTGCTCGACGATATATTGAAAATGGCATACTCTGGAAACGCAATGCGACTCTATTTTATATTGGATCAAATGGGGAGCAGGCTGTGTTGAATGACTGTGGCGGTGCCATAGAATACGAGGGCCAGAGGTTTTGGGGTTGTAGATCGGCAAGCCGACGGGTTTAATAGTAGCAGATCAAAAGATTGGCGAAGACAAGAGATAATAGTATCACCTATTCTTAGGAATTTCCCTTCCGTATTATTTACCCATGACCTACGAAAATGGACGGTAGCTTGGCGCAAAGATGTGTACAAACGGTAAGAAAAACCGGATAGAGACTTCATATAGAACGCTCATCATAGAACCTTTGGAAGTCATCCCACTTTGCACTTTGACCGTACAGTAGAGGAATGACGAGTCGGGAATCGAAAAATGGCTCTCTACGGAAAAGCTGTAAGTGCATCGAGTGACGACGCCGTCGTTGGGAGTCTGTCCGCAAACTGAGCCCGGGCAGTACCCCGTGGTTGCAGTCGAAACTACAGAGCCCCGCGTAGGAGCCGCTCTTCCCGGGGAGCGGATAGCCCGCCAGTGCCGTCTCGTTGGGGGCATTGGCGATGCCCTTCTTGAGGCAATTACAGGCGGCGCTGGGGCAGCTAGATAGGGCGGCGGGTAATTCACAATGTCAGCCATGTTGATTGATACACAAATGGGCCGGGAATCGTAGGGTCAGATTGGGCAGTCATGTACTGTACTTACTAGCCATTCGCGCAAGCAAAGTGGCAGGCGCCGACGAAGTCAAACAGCGCTGCATGGCGGTTTCACGCCCACGCCCCGGCTGCTTAGCGCCTCGGGTACCCGGGCTCGAACTACGCTAATACATGCACGCTATCGGCATTATATATGTACCTATACGTACCGGATTTTCCCTGGTGTGTGGGACTTTCCTATTTGATCTGTCGCCGCTTTTATGAGGGTGCTCAGTCTCAGGTTCACTGAGTAGATGTCAGCACGGACTCAGATCAGTGATCATTCTCAGTTCAGACATGTGCAGAATGGCTGATGCTCAGACCAACATTGGTAGTAGGATCCGGAAGCTCTGTCAAACTACCTATGTTGGGTATTTGCTTCTTTGATTTCTCCCTCCTTTTCGTCTGCTTTTTATTCCCCTCCCGTAAACGCTTAATTCCATCCCGCATCAAGATATGCTTATGAACTAGCTTAACCGACATATTGTAAAACTGTTAAAGATCACGTTTTGTAGGCGAAGAGATCTTATTAGTAGCTGAACTTAGACAATAATCGAGCCTAGATTTGCGTTTTTCTAGCTGCCTAGTCGTCTGAAGCATACCGGTAGAGATATTGCTACCTGATGTTAAACCTTGTGAAACTGGTCGGTCCGGTAGAGGCGGACATTGAAGGCGAATGTTAAGCTTTGTTAAGCTTTATTAGTACGCGATCGGGGTCTAATGGTACTAAACTAGTAGCTGTGAAGGCACTTTGGATGATAGACTTGACCTTGGTCGTTACACTAACTCCTATCGCAAACCCTAATTCGTCAAAGTTATAGATAATATCCGAAGTGATGCCATATTGAGCAATCGTTTTTTTCAACAAGCTCAAACCACTTAATAATGGTCTTTGGATCTTCCATTAAGGCGCGTTTACAGTCATATCTGCGAGAGAATCGACTAGAAAGCTCAGGATATCGTTTAATGTACTGTGTCGGCCAATTCTTACTAACGGTCTTGGGGGGGGGGGGAGATTTCCACGGTTTTCGAGTAGTAAATTGGCCATATCTCTTAATATAACGATCGTAAGAGCAGCACCTCTATTATCCATAGATATTACCAAATCCTGGATTGATTCCTCTTCCAATTGGGTGAATTTATGGCCTATAGCCCTTATGTCAGACCAACTAGTAAGCCCTTTCATCCGGTCTTGTAGCGTAGACTGCGGGACCTCGAAAGAGCGAGCAGCAGCAGCAACGGGGGTAAACCGGCAATTTTTTTAAATTTCTGAGCTCTTTGGCCACGGGGCATGGTGGGCGTTTGAAAATAGGAGATTTGGCGAGGAGAAGAAAGATTGAGGTGCCTACCGGAACGACCAGGAACCACGTTATAGCTATATTAACTAGTTATATAACCCCTGGATGCTTACAAAGTGGTTCCACAAGTGAATCCTGTATGCCCTAAAAGAAGCTAAAGAAAACGACAGGACGGGATAGGGTAGTTCTGGCTGACACTTGATTTCCTCGAAGCATACCCYCTTACACGAATTGAAGCTTTTAAATCGGAGACTATCATAAAGAGCTTCGAAGCAGCTGGTTTAATGCCCGTTTCACCTAACCGAGTGCTTTCGAAACTTGATATACGGCTATATCTCAACAACAGTAGTCCATATAGAGGTTTCATTATAGCTTAATGTTTTTTAAGTGATATCTAGCACCTTTAGGGAGTTTAGGAAAAGTTTAGAACTATATAGTTGGAATCAATAGCCAAAAGGAAGGCAAAAGGAAGCGAAAGACCAGGCCTGGTGCCAGCCTGCCAAGATAACTACGAGACAGAGGTTGCGCTATTGGGATAGGATTCTCACCGCTTTTCCGCAGGCCCAAACGTTTCCCAACGTATATGCCCGCCTATACTATAGGAGAATGTAGCGTGACAGCCAGATATGGACATAAAGGTATAATGAAGATGACAATAAGAAATCAGGGTAAAGTAGCCCCTAGGATCAAGAGGGATATGTAGACAAAGCTGACAGAAGAAATGTAAAAGAAAGGTATTAGATCACAAAAAGATTAAAAAAGAACCTCCTCAAAAGACGAAGGTATATAAGGAAAGATTGTCGGAAAAAACTGCCGCGGGATGGATATCATGCAGAGGTCCCAGGAAGGGAACAAATCAGAAAGATGTACAATCAGAAAGCAAAAGCAAAACGGCGTACTCCAGCTCGACAAACCCCATCAAGACCCAGCCCCAATACCAGTACTCGGCCTGGTATTGGGAGCCGAAGGTGCTTCACTGGGTACAATGCCAACCTTTGGATCGGGAATCTGGATATCAAGCGACATGTACGCCGTCCGCCTCAAGCTCCAGATATGAACACCATCCTTTGCACCGACCTCACGATTCCAATTCTCCAACCAGGACTCAACATGCTGCAGCTGGCTTTTCGTCGCGGGACCATTGAGATCATCCCATACCCAACCAGTCAACAAACCCACCGCGCCATCGAACCAATTCCGAAAACTGAACGGATCAAACGCCTTGATAATACCATCATTGACGGTAGTAATCACCCGACGAAACTCCTGCTCCGACAACAACGGATCCAGAATCTCAGGATACAGATTCGAAAACGTCGGCGCCAAATCACCCTTAATCATCCAGTCGCGCCGGATACGAATCACCCGCGTTGTCATATGCTCCCTTGACCCGACAGGCACATGGGGATTAACATGCGGGAAGCAAGGATGAGCCGGGCCCCAAGCAAGCTCCTCCGCAACATCAGCCTGCGGCTGACCGGTATGCGAGGGAACAGAAGCAATCTGGGACTGGGAGTGGAGGGAAGTTTGCGACTGGGCGTGACGGGGCCGGTCATTCTGACGAGTGCCGTTTTGCGTGAGGTGAACAGCTTCGGGAGGACGCAGGTTCTCCGTATCGCGCGCTGCGCTGCCCGCGAACGCGGCGGCCATTTCGGTGAAGTCTTCGCTGCGGCGGTGTCGTCGCGGTAGGGCAATGCTAGTCCGGCCACTTTCTGTTTCTCCCTGGCTGCGCTCGACGAGTAGGCTACTCGGGGATGGGGTTAGGCGGCTGCGGCGTCGCTCGGGGACGCTGAGGAGTGGGTGGGCGTCGCGTGAGTGGCCGAAGCCTAGTGGGAGGCTTTCGTCGGATTGGTGTGGGCGGACGGTTATTGGGGTTATTCGTGGGACGTAGTTGACTGGGTTTGCGAGCCGGACTGCTGGTGGGCGGAGAAGCGACGGCGGGCCAGAGATCGGGACGCACTGTCGCCGCTGGGCGCGAACAAATGACGGAGTTGACTCCACGGGGGCGCGATTGGCTGGTGGCCCGGTTAGGAATTGTTGTGGGTAGCAGTATGTTTCTTCCTCCCTTAGAGGTCTGGGGAATTTTAAGGACGCCGTTTTGAGGGGAGAAAGGAGATGGGGGAGAAAGCGGAGAAGGAGATCGGCCAAGGGAAAAGTGCCCTATGTGGAGGACATGCAATAATGCAATAAATGAGTGTAAGAAATAGAATTAGAAAGAATTAGAAAATACAGATTTTGGATCTGAATTGGTGAAACTCGAGATGAGATCCCGATAAATCGTTATAGAAGCTTGCTTGGCGTATATAATCTCTTCTAAACCTTGGAATATTTAACATAAATAGGAAATTGGTGAAAGAGGAACATCTCGAACATCTTTATATCAACAGAGACTCGAAAGGGATACATCCAATTCAATAATATATATGCGAGCCGTTTGCCCCCCCCCAGTTTCACTGTGATTAATCCACCGTCCCTTGTTTCATCTCGGCTTTTATTGGGTATAGTATGCCTCTAGCAAACGCTAATAGACGTACTATTGCATTATTGTACGATGACGAACTGCATTTCATTTCAGTCTAGGTCTCGGCTGTGCTCGGGATAGCCGTCTTACTTGCTACATAGAGCTTGTTGTGTAGGCACCAATTGGGTAAAAATATACATCAAATAGAGATTATAGACATGGATGCAATAAATACTTCATAAAGTCGTGGGAAAGGCACATTCGCCGCGGCATGTAATAACAACACCTATTAACAAAAACACAACAAATCAAAGGGTATCGAGTAAAATGAATGAGCCATGACTGGGCACTACAGCTTTTGATTTGCTGAAGCCTGCATACGCCGCATTGCTTGACGGTGTAGATCCGTCATGTTGCCACGCTGCATGCCGTCTGCAATGGCATCGCCCAGCTGAATAGATGAGGCGTCGCGCATCTGCTGCACAGAGTTCCATGTACTGCGCCGCTGGTCGGTGGGACTGACCGGGCTGAGGGGCTGATCTCGTTTCTGGGTGATGTCCTCGCGGACCGATTGTCGCCACGCTGCCATTCTTGATGCAGACCGGTTCAGCTCGGCGGGAGCTGGCTGGAAGTATCCAGGGGATTGGGCAGCCTCGAGGTTGTCCAGTGTTAATGCAGATGGGGACTGCACGGTCTGCCGTTGTAGCAGGGCACGCCGCTTGGAAAGTGGAATTTCGTCGTCGTTGGGTTGGGCTTGTTCGTGTTCTATATCTGTTTCTTCGGGGATGGAGAGCGGTGGTGAAATTGGGGAGACGAGGTGCGCCATTTCAGGTAGGGACTGGCGGGATAGGTTCCGTGCGGCCCAGGGATCGAAGCGGTCTGATGTTGAGGACATGCGGTTCCGGACCATGTTCTGGCGGACTGCGAGGAGAGGAGGTGGTCCGTTCCAGCGTGGTGGTGGCGCAGTTTCTTTGGGTTCGTTGGGAGTAGTGATCGTCAACAGGGGAGTCGATGTGCTACGCATCGATGTCAACCCTGATTCCTGAGTTGGAAGATGACCAGAAGATGACCGTAGCATGTTGACTGAAGCTGTCGAGTTGTTCCGGCTTAGAGTTGGATTCGCTTTGGTGAGACCTTGGGCGCCTGTCCGCGTCTTGGATCGAGGAATATCCGGCGAGGGTAACGGTGAGACGTAGGCAGCTTGTTGACTTTCCATATCATCAAACCCAGGTCTGTTCATGATTGGTGGTGGTTGTGCAGTAAGAGGCGTCTGGAGAAGACCGCCTACATCAACAAATGCTGCAGTCTCGCGAACTTCATCCGAGTCTTCTGCCTCCGGTTCAGGTTCGAACTCAATTGGCTCCATCTCAGGAATTTCAGCATCTGCGAGATGCTTGGCCCATTCGTTTGTGCGGTAGGAGTGAATCACTCGAGATGTTTGCTCAGGGATGCATTTGACGGTTGATGCATCCAGTTTCCTGAGCACTTTGATCTCCGGCTCAACCTTGGGCTCGGGCAAAGATACAACCTTCGACTCAGGGATAGACTCAGCTTCAACGGTTTTAGTAGTAGTAGGTAGATCTTCATTGGTCTCGTCCACCTTTCCCCCTTTAGTATCGTTCAATGGTGACAGCTCCAATGTAGCTGTGGACTTGACTTCCTCGGTCTTCCCTGAAGCATCTGGAATGTCTGCTTGAACATCCGTTGCGGGAGTTTCCGGCGATTGGGGCTTGTCTGAGACCTCGGAAACGCCATAGTTCCCAAAAGGACTGTCGGCAACAACAGTGCTCTCGACGGGAGACACCTGCTGAACAGGCTGGCTGGCAGCGGTTTCTTCGGCGATCACTTTCTCGGCGTCTGTTTGGGTTGTGGCTGTATCGACACGGAGTCCAGCGTCTTGGACACCTTGTGAACCAACATTTGACTTAATCTCCACATCTGCCGAGTCTTTCTCTGGAGCTAGCTCGGCCTTAATTTCTTTGTGCGTTTGCTCATGGTCGTGAACATTCGCATCCGATATGATACTCGGACAGCTGACGCTCACCTCATGGAGATCATCCACAACTCCCCGCACAGAAGAACTGGCATCATCATGAGCCACCAGATTCTCCTGAGACTGTGAAGCGGTCATCACACCATTGCTGTTCCGCCAAGAGAGCCGGTTCAACATTTCTCTACCAGAGAATCTTTTCGAACGCGGCGTACCAACCTCCGAGCCGATTTCAGCACCATGCTCAGAGGAGTCATCATTGCCCTCACCAAGGACATGGGTAATAACAGGTGTAGTAGGTCTCGGAGTCTTTCCTTCAAATTGACCCTCCTTCTCGGCGCCCTTTTCCTCATCTGCACCCCGTGACTGGCCCTGCTGTGATGCATCCTCCTCCGGCACAGCCTCGAGTTCGCGAGCATCCTTTTCACCCTGGCGGTTCTTCTCGCTGCCAGAGGCACTGGCAGAAGCATCTGGGCTCGGCATTTCCTTCATCTCGATATCACCTTCCTTGTCGTTCTCAGAGGACTCGGACCCGTCCGAGCCCCGCCGCGAGTCACCGACAGCAGTCTCCGAAACCGAGACGGTCTTGCCATCAGGCTTTCCGTTCCCGTAAATGAGTTCCCATTCAGCGCGCTCTTGGATATTCTTTTCCTCAAGGCGGCGACCGACTTCGGCATCTTCTTCTTCAATCTTGCGGGTGTGTTCCCGGCGGGCATTTTCTTCCTTGGCTCTGCGCTCCTTGATGAGATTCCAAAGTCTGACCTGGGAGATTACTCCGAGAACAGCAATAATAATAGTCGCGGCGAGCTCAACACGAATACCACGTGTGACGGGATAGGTATCCGTTCTGAGAGGGAAGGCGTTTTGGTTCAACCCTAGGTTCGTCAGCAACTAGAAACAGTTTGAAACCGAAAGGAAATGTTAAGCCTACCCCAGATATATAACCAAAACTCTTTCAGTCCAGCTCTGCTGTAGCAATCGATTCCAAGAACCAGGGCAGTTGCACCGGCGAACGAGGTGCATCCGATCAGCCCGTATGGCCGTGTATAGTGGCTGAATGATAGGGAGTAAAATCCCACAGTAAAGGCAATGATCATGCCAGCCTTGGGGCCACTTGCGGTTAGAAGGCCGCCGGATTTCAAGGCAAGAAGCCACATGCTCAGACAGAAACCGCCCAGGAGACAGCCCAGTCCCTCGCAGATTTCTCTGAAGACGAGCGATAGGCCACCGAACACAGCGCCGGTGAAGAAGGCGGCGACGAGATAGCCGCCCTGCACTGCGTTGCTGACCGGTGGGCTCATTACATAGATAATGAGGACCTGTACGGAGATTGATCAGTTTTGTCCTCTGCTATTTTCCGAGTACAGAACATACAGTAACTCCCAAAGCGCTAAGGAATGCAGTCGAGAGGAAGATTTGGACCCTTTTCTTCGTTAGCTAGTGTTATTATCATCCAAACATCCAAAATTGAATACCATTGTTTGCGGACGCCAATGAAAGTCAGAACAGCCCCCAGAGCGATTAATATAAATCCCCCAACACCCCACGCCGGCGTGATTGTCGGTTTTATTGGGAGACCACCAGAGTAGGTTGGTCTAGAGGAATTTGCGGTTTGCTGTTGAGAAGATGGAGTTGTTCCATCGAGAGAGGGCACGGTCGAGGTAGCGGAAGCAGCAGAAGTCGTCGTCGTAGCATCGGTTGTGGCATGGGTTGTAGCAGCGGCCGAGCCGGTCGTCGATGCAGTAGCTTCTGTCGCTGTAGCTTCGGCGGTTGTGGATGGGTCGGTTGCTGTCTTTGGTGCATCTGCTTGAGTTGGCGTTGTAGCCTCGGTAGCATTCTCTGTTGTAGGATCCGTTTCGTTTTCCTGTCTAGCCTCAAGATTGGCCACTCCAACATCGCGTCGTCCCGGGCCTGAAGTCGGGGCTGCTAGTGCCCCCAGTAGGAATAGGGACACTATCAAGGTGAACAGCAGTGACCACCGCATCTTGAGTCAAGCGAAATCCAATTGATTCTCCGTAGAGAAACGGTCCTTGGTTATGATAAGACCGGCACGCCCTTCACATATCCCTGCTAATCACACGGTTCGCGAAATCAATATAGAGAGAATACACGAATATTAATAATTAATAAAAAGCAAGTAATTAATTGACGCGCCAGGGACGCATTATAGGGTAAGGGGAAGAAAAAACCAGCCCTAAGCCTGCATATAAACGAAAACACGTAAAGAGATGGAAAAAGAACCACATTTTGAGTTTATTAGCACGAAAGATGGGCTCAACGAGGAATCTAAGAGGACAATAAAATATTTAAAAACGCGATTGTACCTGAACTATCTACTTTTGTCCCCACCGATCGAGGAAATTGCCGATCGAGCCAGCAATCATCTTGGATCAACTGGGTCTGGCACTGGCACGGACCAAAGAGAGAGAGAGAAAAGATTCCCCATCTCCATATTGTGGCTGAATTATCTTTTTTCATTAACCATGGCTCTGTTGGATTATTTGTTTTTCTTTTTCTTTTTTTACCCCCCTTTCTTCTTTAAGCCGTTGAACAACGCATTGCATATGCAAGTGAGCTGTCATTTCATCCCTCGCTGTTATATGGTAACTTGATAACTACACTGATATATTCAAGTCTACAGATCGCGGTGGAATAAAAAAAAATACCAGACTCAGTTCTTACGGGTGGCGCCGCGCTTTGACTATCATAGGCGATCTATCGATTCTGCAAATTTGACGAAGATTTGACGAATTTAACTTTGACCTTTGACTTGACCAGTCTAACCATTGTCATGCAGATACCTGCAGGTCCAGGCTGTGTCCGTTAAGCCCATTGTTGACTCGCAAACGCCCCCAGCGACGTGGTTGGGCCGCTAGTTGACAATGCAAGGAGTGCGTCTGAGACAACAGTTATCTTAATTTATCTTCGTCTTCGGTCCGGTTCACTCAATCAGCGGTATTGCGGCTTCTCCACTGGGATCTGACCCTCCTAGCCGATCTGCCTATCGGCTGCCATTTCCAGTTTGGTGTGCCTGGCATTGTACAATTGTGCACTTGTACGGAGTACTTCGTGCTCGGTAATCCGTACAGTCTTTGCGGGAGTGTCGGATGTGATGGATAGTGGCGTGATTAGGTTGAAAAGAAAATACCCTGGCGTGTTCGTGTTGGCATTCACATGGCGTACGATTTCAAAATAATAGAGTTAGGCTCGTCGTTTGATTTGCATTTCTTTACTTTTTCGGTCCTTGCTTTTTCTTTTGACTCGGGACGGGAGACGCTGGATTTATAATCCTAGGGCCCATAGCTGTCTACTCCCGTACGGAGTAGATATGCACCTACGGAGTATGGAGTATATGGATAATGTCTGCGAGGTGATCCTAGCACGCCCCTTTTACGGGGCGCTCAGCCCAGAATCACTGACTCGTATGATGGATCACGTGTATGGTGACTAATTCATGGGCTCTACCCAGGCGCCCAGCCCTGGAGGTGGTCCGGCTTCCGGACATTGCGATGATGAACATTGTGGCATGAACTGTTCCACTCATCATTGCACTACATGTGAAGAATGAGTACACGTCTATTGCCTTCCAAAGAACTTGTGTGATTGATACATTCTTCACATCCCGTCTTTAAAGGCTCAAGAGTGCTGACAAGAAGACAATTTTATTTGTTCCCTTGTTAGTGGACTTGCCAATGGGATACCTACCTAGGTACCTAGATAGGTAAGGATACCATATGTAATAATCTACCCGGACATACTGTCAAGGTTGTTATCCAAATTGCCGGTCCAAGGTAACGACCCGTTCAAGACATTTACATGTTTTATCGGATCATATTAGTTATTATTTTTGATTAATTAACACGGCCGGCTTAGGGTCTCTCCCATCCTCAAGTTTCAGTTTCATGAGACATCCATGCAGAACTGACCAACAATTCTGCTCTGGCGGTTTCCAGCCTTTGTCTGATTAGTGATCCCTCCCGTCCCTGTTCGTATACTACCAGCCATGATTCCTGCTATAAAGCGAATAGATAGCACATACAATTGGACAAGATCCAATTCATACACAGTGCAAGAACAGTTCTTTCACCACCTTCGGCAAACCAAGATTGATAACTCTATCAGCGATGGATGGACTGCGAACTTGTATCCATACTTCATCCAGGTCTAGGTGCTGTATTCAAAGGTGTCAAAACCGCTGAGTCTTCAGACCAGGAATCCAGCTCAGTTGCCCAGTTTCGTGGAATCAAGTTTGCTCGGATCCCTGCTCGTCTCCGAAACAAAGTGAGCTGGAGAATTCCGGCGCCATTCTCTACGAAAATTTCCCACCGGTTGTTAACGCAACCAGTCATGGGTACGTCCAAATCGCACAGGCCAGACGATTTGTGCGATTGGTATGCTAACAAGTGCATGAAATCCCGATATGCCGTCAAAGCATCAAATCATTGGCCAGAGGAAATTGAGGATCTTCTCAATGGTGCCTCGCCCGAGTCGCTCGCCGTGTCTGGGCGACCGGAAAGCGTAGTAATGGATGAGTTTGAATGCTTGAACTTGGTGATCACTGCCCCAGTTTTGAAAAGCACTGAGAGTGTGGCTGAGCAACTATTTCCAGTGATGATTTATATTCATGGGTGAGTGTTGTGTTTGTTTAGACTTGGTTTCTCTTCGTCCGCTGCCCTTAAACTGACATTTTCTGTTAGCGGAGGTAACTTGGTAGGAGCCAATTCATTTTGGTTTAATGACAGAAGACACCACGTTGATAAGGGTGTGGAATCAAATCCATTCCCAGCTCCCCTGCAGGTTTTCACAGGCCATTTTGCAGTCTGGGGTGATGAGCTCCCATATGTCTCCCCCCCCCCACAATCGAGGTCATTTAGTATGAAAACTAATGTCGTGGCCATTCAACGTTGGAGCCAGAGTGTTTACAAAAGTACACTACTTCTTCGCCGATTACGATATTTTTTTATCGCCCCCTAATTTAGTATTTTTATTAAAACTAATGCATGTAACGTAAGACGGGCGTTAGAAAAGCATTCGCCAAGCTTTTAAAATAAAGATAGCATTGCAATGCAATGCAGTAACCAAATACAATTTGTAAAACAACTAAGAGTCCTGAATGCGAAATTTCTCCGGTGTATCCCCCTGATTCCGCCAATCTGCAGCCTTGAAAGGCTCTAGTTCCTTAAGAGCTAGATAATTCCGCTTGACATTAGGCACAATATTCAAATCCAATCGGTACATCAAAGCCTGATCAACTGCGGGGACCAAAACCACATCCACCATAGAGAAAGAGCCACCAAAAGAAAAATCCCCCTCTCCAGCCTGCTTTATCAACAGGCTCTCATAGTTGCCTGCAAGCACAAGTCACAGCAATACTGACAAGGGCATCTTGTGATTAGTTCCAAGGGAGAACAGAGAGGAATGGCTGGTTTGAAACTTAATGGGATGATGGTGAATTCCAGATGCTTCCCGAGGAGAAGATGTGACTGGGCGAGTTGGCAACAACCTATTCAGATGGATGTATGTAGTGTCCATGTCATATCCGAAAGCGGTAACCCCCTAGATCACGTGTCGCTATTGACATCAACACGCCAAAACAAATCCCGATGAATCCATCCTTTTACTGTACTTTATAATCTAATAATTCACACATCCTCCATCCAACCATGTCCGCCTTCTTCTCCTCTCTGCGCCCTGCCCTGCGCATGGCCAATGCCCCCCAGGCCGCCCGCGCCTTCAGCTCCTCGCCCGCCCACTCCATCGCCCGTTTGACCCTCACAGGCCGCCTCGGCGCAGAGCCCGAGCTCCATGCCACCTCCTCCGGCCAGGAGATCGTCAAGTACAACATCGCTACATCCCACGGCCCCCGCGATAACCGCCAGACGAGCTGGTGGCGCATCACAAACTTCGTCCCCGAGGGCTCCCAGCGCGATTTCATTCTTGGCTTGCAGAAGGGGTAAGTCACTGCTCTTGATATCTTTATGGCTTGTATGCGATACGTTATTGCGTTGGATGGCAACTTGTCTGAGCGTGTATGGCTGCGATACCGTGTCGTTTCGGTCTGGCAGGTCTGCGCGCGGTGTATGCGGATCGAGAGCGAGAGCCTGCGCTCGCGCTTGAAGTCCGCATGGGAATCGTGCGCGCCTGTTTGGACTTATGACATGTGGATTTTACGATGAAGCGACGCGCTTTCGGACGAGACATCACTCGTGGCAGGTTCGTGGTTGAGCACTAGGGTTGGGGTTATGGGATTGCCCTGCTTAATTGCCTTGCTCAATTGCCTCTGCCCACTTGCATTAATGTAGCAACTTTGACTTAAAGCAGATAAGCTAACTTCCTCCCCGCAGAACCCTCCTGTACGTTGAAGGTGATGCCAAAATGGCCAACTGGGAAGATTCCGAGGGCCAGACCCGGTCCGCTCTGAACGTTGTGCAGCGTATGTCGATCCCCGTTTTCTCAATTTGTTTTCACTCTCCAGAAACAAGAGGTAAAACAAATACCAAGGTTCAATCTAACACTCCTCTAGGCACTCTCGAGGTCCTTAAGCGACCTGATAACGGCGGCCACTCTGACGAGTCTCACTAAATTGTTTGATTAAGGCTCTGTATCAATCCGAATTTGTTGCTTTCATTTTGGGGCTGTGTTGAGTGAATCCTCCTTTGCGGTGTGATAATATTGTACGATTATACCCTGAATAAAATAAGGCCGGGTAAACCGTTTCCCAAGCCGCGGCCTGCATTCCGTCTAATTTGTACCAGAAATCAAAAGAGACATCCATAGACGTGATGAGAGAGGAGCAGACAGGCGATAAAAGCCTAGACATGATAAACGGAGTGTCTAGTCCGTTCGGTAAAACAAAGACGCATTTGGGTCTAAGTTCCGGATCATTCGCTTTGCGTTTCTTATCGAATAACCTGAAAATTTTGGGTGCCATGATTTTGTTTAGTCTGTTATGCGCAGTTTCTATATGCCCGGATGTAGGTGGATGGGACGAGTGCGTGACAGAAGTTGGGTGTATGGAACATGCACCCAAGCAGAAGCAGATTCAAACAAATTCATTCATTTTCCATTTTGGAGAGCATCCCTATTATGTGTTATGATACTTTAAGTATTACTACTCTGATGTACAGCAGAATCCCATGACCCCAGACCAACGCAAAGGCAAGATTCAAACCGTAACAAGCCACTGCAATCCTTGAAACAATCCCGAAGAACGAACAAGCCCACTAGACCTGAACCCTAACCTCACTCTGCTGGCTAATAACCTGCCGCACATGAATGAAATCCCTATTATGCTCCGGTGAAGTCGGCCCACTGGACAAGTCCCGACTATCACGGTGACTAGCCCACGCATTCGTGCAGACGGTCTGCGAGGTACCGCCGGGGAGGTCATCCAACAGAGTCCCATCTGTATCCTGATGAGTCTGACGTCTGTTAAAGAGCGACCAGGGCAAGTTACTCCATCGAGACTTCTTGGTCAACCTGCCATCGCTGTGACGGGACAAGGTGGAAGAGGTGCCCTTCTCAAGATCGTTGTATGTACCATGCGCCGAGACAAATGTGGCGATGGATTCCTTCTGCCGCGAGAACAGTGATTTGGCACGGGAGCTTATGCTGCCGACCAGGGTGGTGGCTGTTGAGACGTGCGCCGGGGAAGGCGCGGTGGTGTGTGTCTCTGTTGGGGGCTGGATGCTCGGGAAGCAGTAGCCCAATCCGAGATACCAGAAGACTGTGCGGTACATGCGGGTTGCGTCGCGGCCGAAGCCGAAGAAGATGAAGATCATGAAGCCTGATGCGACGGGAGTCCAGCGGTCGAAGAAGACGGTGCCGTCGATGGGGATTTTGGCGATGGTATTCCATTTTTCGTTGTGGATTCTGCTCCAGGAGTAGGAGTGCCAGGGGAGGGAGAGCATTATGTCGGCGTAGACAACATAGCCTTGGAGTGGGAGGATACAGATGAGCATTGATAGGGCGAGGAAGAAGAGACGGAGGAAGCGGGATTTGCTGAGATTGCTGCTAGAAGCGCGGAGGATGTTCGCGAAGTCGTTTCTGTACTTGTGTACACGGATGAGGACCAGGCCTGGGATGTTTAGTTAATTGGGTTGCTTGTATAAAGTAGGGTAGAGAGTATACTTACAGCAATAGTATGCTGCAATGAGGCAGATGATGGGCGGCCAGATCCATGCAAAGACGAGACTGACCCAGCTCTCGTCAAAGTTGTTCACACATCCCGAGATGGCAAATAGCAAGTATCGACTCTTTTGCCAAATGATATGTGTGATCATTGAAATGACTGGAACCGCCACACAGAATAGAATCTCCATGAACTGATTGCGCCAGCGTTGACTTTTGCTCGGGACTAATGTGGCCCGGTCTGTATCCAGTACAATGGCAAGACTTCGAAAGATACATGCTAGACTTCCTGGAATGCCCACATAGCCGGCAGCCATGAACTTGACCTCGATATCACAGAGGCCAGCCCCGTCCCACCACGACACCACGTCGTCTGTGGGCCAGATGAGGGCGTTGGTGATGTTGAACAAGTTGAGGAGGATTGACCAGAAGATTAGACTGGTAGCAGGGAAATTGCGGTTCTTTCCATGCAGGATCAATGGTGGAATGGCGAGAGCAATGGAGAAAGAAGATAGAATTGGCAGAGCCACGGCCTGCGGGTGTCTTTGGTGAATACCCATGACGGCAGTGGATGTAAAACAGAGATAAAAACGAATATGCCAGTAATCTGAGTCTCTAATTCTTCAGTGAACTGCTCGAGAAAGCGAAGAGATAGGATGAAAGAAAGAAGGGTGGGTTAAAACCATCCTCCCTCGATGAAGGATGTATACCCAGTACCCAGCCAGGGGATACGATTGAGGGGCGATGTCTTATTGAAATCTGAATAGTGAGAATCAGGAGGTTGATTCACAGCTCAAGACATCATGCCTTGAGTGAAGTCGGGTGCTATTCACGAAGAATGTATGGGCCGCAGAGACAAAACCCGCCGGGGACACCAGGCCTTGACATGTTTTGGGGCAGACAGAGAAACCTATCCATTGGATTAGCATTGAATTAAACTCAACAACTTGGAATAAAGAAAATAGAGAAGATGAAAGAAGCTGAATAAAGAAATACGAAGCACATAGAGTGTGGTGTGGTGGTTGAGCGAATCGTGTGAGGCAAACCAGTCCGCATTTGGGTGTCAATAGACCCGAGGAGGCGGGGACCTTATTCATTTTGGATCCCGACATTTTCGATCATGGAATGATTTTATTATTGATCTAGACTGTTTAGTCTATTCATGATGAGATTGATCAGATTGACCAGATCTGAGAGAGAGAGAGAGAGAGAGAGAGAGAGAGAGAGAGAGTTGATGCAGTTGATATGTTCAGAGAGGATATCATGAATAAGAACATTCCAGTGAAATTTTTATTTCCTGTTATTCCCACACTACATACCTAAGTATACTGTTAGAATTCTGACTGGTTATTAGAAGGACAATATTTATTTCAACATGCCTCAGGTGGATAACATGCCTCTACCCTTTCTAAGTGACAGACGAAGCTAGTGTCGAGAAAGGCAGAAAAGCACACGTCTAATACTTTTCTTTGGTCACGAAGCATCCGCTCATCGTCGGACTACATAAGATGGCAATACTAAAGTCTTGAAGAATCTTAGCAGGCAGCACAGATCATCATGCGCTGTTTCGTCCTATCCAAGTCCATCATGTCCGACCTTTGTATCCAGGTGGAACCGGGGATAAAGACTCTCATAACACTGAAAGTGGACCACCTTGAGATCCTGCGAAAGGCTCTTGAATTGGAAGGATCGACAGCAGGGATGATCAGAACCTGAGTGGGTTGGTTTGGATTATGAGTTCAACTGCGAATATGATCCTGGCTCTCACATACAGGATCCGCTAAAGTACGGTGTATGTAGCACCCTTAATTCGCTACTCGAGCCAGGCAAGCCAGTCCAACCTGTGCTCAACTTTCCAGGCGATAAGCTAGATTTAGAACGACGGGGCCCTCAGAGATTGAAGCTCAAGGCCGCAGTCTATGGATCAAATCTTCTTAGTATTGTTGACGGAGAAAAGAGGGAATAAGATAATACGAGATATCTCAAGAAAAGAAGAAAAGAACCCTGAAAAATAGAATATAGTGTAAGTGTATGCTGTATAGTGTGTGTGGTCAATTACCAGTTTGGGATCTGCCGGACCCACTGGTTCCCATTGCATCATCGGCAAGGTTACCCCATACTCTGATAGACCTCGGGAGACTTCCTTTTTCAACCAACATGGATGATTCACCCCGTTCCTTGAGAGCACGTCGCGCCCATACCTTCGATGACAGTCAGCGACGGAACTCCCTCTCGGACTCGATCTCAGAGGCCCGCAACTCCATTCGCTCATCGACCGATGACCTATTTCTACCTCGCGTAGCAAAAGACCATGCCACAATCTCAACTGAAGAATCGCATTGGCATTCTGCACCGCTCGGGCTGGCCCTGTTGCCTGCAATTGCCGGCATTTTCTTCCATGAAGGTAGTTCCTTCGTAACCGACGTCACATTACTAGTCTTGGCCGCTATATTCCTCAACTGGTCTGTCCGGTTGCCTTGGTATGTCCC
>PKQL01000259.1:0-37528 GCA_002916455.1 Penicillium sp. CF05
TATGTAGGGAGGGAGTCGATATTGTACGGGGTCAGTTCGGAGACTTGACAGCATGTTTCTGCATAATCATCAATAATCTGTCGGGCGGCGACTTCGGGAATTACTTTGTACATAAATCTGATCTGGGTTGTTCTCGTTCTTCATGCTTGTCTGGTGGAGAACCCAAGGCTGAACCGAAGGCAAAACACGAGCTGTGTTTCCATGGTTTCTTGCCTTGCTTTAATTCAGATCTTTCAGCCTAATACATATGCAGTCTAACAGCCGCTTGTTTTACTTTGTGGCTTCGGTAGTTTTTTGGAAGGCAAATTTTAAAGAAGCCACAATTAATTTAACCTCCAGTCAGAAGAAGGGGGTTGGAATGCTGATGTCTTACAATCTGTTACTTTGAATCTACATCTTGGCGGAAAAAGAATTTGAATACACATGCACTTCTGGGATTGCGGTCGCAATTGCATTCGTATAAGCGGCAAATCCCAACAAAGCTTTGCCAAGACAAGGGGGTTCAAACTGCCTTCGTTGTTCCATGGGTCGCTTCAATGTGCTGCGTTTCACCAACCACACTAATCGGACGCTTAGTTCCCTCGTCCTGATCCACGACCCGGTCACCGAACGCGGCAGCTACCTCTTCAAGGGTCTTTTGCTTAGTTTCCCTGAACGAGAGGTGTTAGCTTCTTAGCTCTATTTATATATGTCTCTCTCTCTCTTCGTCTCCGATGAAACAAGTAGAACGGAAATAGGTAAGTGACTTACGGGAAGTAAAAGTAAGCGACCACCAAGAAGAATGCAGAGCATGCTACAAAGACGTAGTAGTAGTTCTCATGGATGTTGGCAAAAGCACTGGGTCCAGCCTCGGTGACTGATTTCGAGTGAAGAGGTTAGCAATCGTATATATAGAAGCACTAGCTTTCATGATAATGAATATCAAACATACTTCCAACATTAACGATGAAGTGAGATGCGGCGGCAAGTCCCATCACCTTGCTACGGAGAGCAATGGGAAGAACCTCGGCGCCATACAGCCATGTGGTACTGTTGAGCATGCCATCTAAAAAGAAGAAAACTAGAGTTAGCCATGATTTCTTGTAGCCCTGGTCCGAATTCGTACAATAGCAAACCACAAAGAGATAGATTCCAAGAATCGCGAAGCCCTTTCCAACGCGGTTGTCTGTATGCTGGAACTGCCTCTGCATCACGGCGGCATAGATCTCGATCAGAACAACACCAGCCAACCCAGCGATCAGCATCCTGTGGGCAGTTAGCGGCGGGCACACCAAATGATAATCCGGTAGAATCTACTTACTTCCGACGTCCCCATTGGTCGGTCATATACATTGTGGTAACGGAGTTGGACAAAAACGCGACGGTACCGTATACCGCAGCCAAAGCGAGGATCGAATGTGATCCGATCCCAAGGCCCTTGTATAGAATAGCTGAGATATATATTAGCATTTCAACCATCCCAACCCCGGTACTCGCACCCAGAACTCACTCTGATAATACTGAATGACATTGACACCTGTCAAACTCGTCATCGTCTGAACAGCAACAGATCTAAAACATCCAAGTCAGTTCTCAAACGCATAAACCAACAAGGGGGGAAAAAAAAAAAGAAAGAAAGGAAACTCACACAAGCACCCGATGTCTAAACAGCTTAAAGATCTCCCGGTAAGAAGTCAACTCTCTCTCCATCTCATACTCAATCTGCGCCTTCATAAGCCCAAATTCCTCCTCCATCTCATGAAGCACAAGGCCACGACGAATGTGCGCAAATTCGCTGCGCGCCAGCTCGATCTTCCCATGACGAATCAACTGCCGCGGCGAATTAGGCATGAAAGTCGCAAGACCAATGAACATGATAATTCCCCAGGGGATCTGAATGCCCAAAGGCAGGCGCCACTGCATGGGACCGTATGGTGCGTAGCTGCAAGCGTAGCCAACCCAGTTCGACATCATTGTCCCGAATGAGATGCCGCAGCCGGAGATTCCGCCGATCAGACCGCGATATCTTGGGTCGGAGATTTCGCTCAGATAGATTGGGACTGTTGCGACCATGCCACTAGAGGGGTTGTTAAACCTGGCCGGGTGTTTATAGGCCTGGTGGAGAGTATGTGTGGCTTACCCTACTGCGAAGCCGGCTAGCACACGGCCGGCGAGGAACATGCCGATGTTGACAGAGGCGGTTTGGATGATGGTGCCAATTGTCACAACCATGCACATCATTTGCATGAAGCGGATGCGGCCGAGTCGGTCGCCGATGAAGGTTTGTGTTAGAGCACCGACCGCTTCGCCGGCGATGTACACGGCCACAACCTAGAATAGTCAGTTTCGGGATCTGTCCTGTCGGGTTGGAGGTTGGATGGCTGGTCGTCTGGACGTACAGCTCCTGTGAGGCCATTTGATGGCTTTTGCATATAATCAATCCAGCTTTGGTGGGCAATCGCTAGTGGATCGTTAGTTTGGATCTATAGAATGTGTGGATATTGTAACTCACTGGTTGTGGCAATGCCCGTATCGAATCCCTATTCAACCATCAGAGCCGAGTTCGTTTTGTGCACGGTCCAAGATTGAATGATCTCGAGACAAGAAATCAACTTACAAACAGGAACGTGCCTATAGCAGCAAAGAAAGCAATACCCAGCGAATACCACATCGCCATCTCGAATGGTTATTGATTCTCGGAATCAGATAGGGACGTTAATAAGTTAAGAGAAAACGTAGATCATCAAGAACTAGAAGCAAGAACTACCCCGGTATATTACTTGGTCTCTCACTGGAACAAAGCGGGCTACGTCCGATGGTCCGAGGATGCGTCACACAGCAGACAAGCGACGATACATACGCCCATTGTCGGAGGAAGGCCGACAGACCGATTCCTGGGGAAGTGGGGGGGATAGATCCTGGATACGAAATGTCTCCACTACTCCGAAATCCGTCAAGGTCATTGGGATGTTTTCGAGCCGTTTAGCCTCTCAAGATTGGGAGATGGCTGGTTTGAAGCTCCCGTGTGGTCCTCCGGAATGCGGGGGTTGGGGGTCCTCGGGGTCAACCCGCGAGAATCTGCATCTACACATCACGTTCTTTCAGTGTCGGTAGAAAGACTTTCCATATCTTATCCGGCCTAATGGTATGAAATAAAGAGGAGCGAGGACCGGGTTACCGGTTTCGGACCTCTTGGCGTTTGCTCCCCCCACGCCATCTTGTTCTTCGGTATTTTCTCGACTCGTTCTGCTGTGTTATGATAATATATTTGCTTCTCTTAGAAATATATGTAGCTTGAAATATGGTAGGTGAGCTGGGGGGAACAAAATACCTTACGTCGCTCGAGAGGTACTTCCAAGGTTTTCGACTGCTCGAGAAGACTCCGAGGATTACAAGTTTAGATTAAGGATGGAGTTAATTGGTAGCGGATGCCTTCTAAATATGTACTAAACCAATAGCCTCGGGTGTAAAAGAAGACATGAGACTTAGATAAGTCTCACTCCACAGGTAATATAGTGGACCCATGGGGATGTGTAGGTAGTCTTGGCAAGAACTTGGGGCATACAGCCCACTTTGACAGTCGAGAACAATGGAGGCATGAGAGATGCAGTACATCACTACGATGAGGCAGCTATTAGCAGCTACTAGCAGCTCTACTGTGAAGCAGGGATAATCATTCACGACTCATAATCCGGTAGTCATAGATGGTGTTTTTGAATAGTTGAATTCCTATTTCATTTTTCCATTGCCAATGTCATGTATGCTCCGCAAAAACAGCGAAGCACTTTGTGCAATGCAGGAAACCCAGAAGCCGAACAAGGAAATTGAACAATCTAGAAAACAAGAGCAGCACCCTTGGTCTTCTTGTCACCACTGTAAAGAAAAGAGATACGTCAGTACTGGATAGCAAAACAATAGAACATGCAGATGCAACATACCCCAGCTCGAAGTGCTTGCAGCGCTTCAGGGCGAGCTGCTTCTTGGCCTTGCAAGCAGTGCACTCGAGGCGCAGGACGACCTTCTTGGTGGTCTTGGCCTTCTTGTGGAAGACGGGCTTGGTCTGACCACCGTAACCACTCTGCTTCCGGTCGTAACGGCGCTTACCCTGGGCGAAGAGGGAGGCCTAAATCACAAAAGAGAACATCATCAGCAAAAGGCTCACGACTACCATTCCGGTGCCGAGGGTACTAACCTTGCCAGCCTTGTACTGGGTGACCTTGTGCTGTTGGTGCTTGTGGCAGTCCTTGGACTTGCAGTACGTCCGGCGGGTTTTGGGAATGTTGACCTGTGCGGAGAGATGAGCTTCTGTCTTTTTGGTCTGATTGCGCGAAGATCAATGTCAATGTAATCCGTGCCCCGAGATCCGATTCGAAATTAGTGCGGTCGCAAAGAGATGGTTGTGTCCTCCGGGTTATTGTTTTCATAGGGTAGAATGCGTGGTTGGATCGCTGGGATTCAAAGTGATCGCGGGGTGCATCCATTGTGGTCTGCTGCTCGAATCCGCGATTTCGTCACCAAGTGTTGTTATTGCAGGTTTCGCCACCCATTCCCTCTTCAATGCCGACTTTCATATGTTATCCTGCGAGGATCCGGTGGAAAACAGACGGTCGGGTCGTTCATCATGTGGTGATTCGCGACGGTCGGCGGATTTGATGATTTCGAGGTCGGCCGCACAGTGGACACACAATGTCTCCATGACTCGAGGAATTTCGAATGACCGGGGCTGGCAGAACACTTTGACATATCTCGTAGGGTGATATCCTTACCATTTTGACTGACTTGGCCGGATAGCTGGGTGGTGGTCGTTGGATTGTCGCTTGTCGGAGGAGAGCAAGTGCGATTGTTGGGTTGTGGGATTTCACTCGCTTAGGCCCTATTGGGTTGGCGCTAACCATTTTAGGAGTCGCCAAGAATATTATGCTGAGTCATTCATAAAGTTTATGCCTGAGGCATCACATCATCACTGATCTCTAAAAATGTTTGGAGCTAATTCTCAGCATATATCTTGTATTCTGCTATATGAATCCTTCTCCAAGTACAATACTATCCCCTACTCCATACCACGTCCGGCCCTTCATCAATTCCAACCCTTTTTCATGACCTATTACCCATTGCCCTTGAGACGGGTCCCCCAATCTCTTCCACACATTTGAGCGGAGTTCATGATTGAGATTGTCGATCTTATCAATAAATCGCGATGCTCTCTTCTCGAATTCCTTTGGAGAATCTGACTCTCCTTTTTTAGGGTCACTGGGCGCAATAAATCGCGCAATGGTGATATGCGCAGAAGGAACGGTATATCTAGCCGCGATTGGGCAGCCAGATTGCGTCACAATGTTGTAGAGATCACTTCGCAGATGGTGATATGTGAATTGATCATCTTTTCCACTATACACATTGCGATCTTCCTCGCCAGCTGCGGGAACAAAGCTCAGAGCAATAGCCGAAGTGTCGTAGCTGATTATTGGCTTCACCAGTCGGGCACGATGGGTGAGAGTGTAGTTTACCAGCTCTGCTACGAGCCCGCTCATCCCAAGAGAAGAGGCTATCTCATCGATTTCAGGTCCTGTTAGTGCAGATCTGATTTCGAGTGTGGTCATGTGCAGATGATGTTGGGGTACGAGCCAGAGACCTATGTTGCAGATGCACAGTTAGTACAGTGTCTCTACACTTGGCACAGATCGTATTTCACACCCACCAGGACCAATTAGAGGACCAATCTCCTGCTGGATCTTGTAAACCAAGTCCCGGATATGCTTTGGGGGGCGTGCCCAAAAGGCAAGGTTGTTTCTCGGGTCGACGAAGTCTGTCAACCCCTTCTCTGCCTCGAGGACTTTTAACAGGAGCTCATCCTCTTTCCATTCGCAGAATCCGGGTTGGCGGATTTGGTCTCTGAAAAGGGCATTTCTATTGCTTCTATGGTCCTCATAGGCAATTTGCAATTTTTTCTGGATGGGACTATTAGCATTGGCTGTTCACAATCAATGACTCAAGCTTACCGGGTCATTTTCAGAACGAATGATCAATTGCTGAAACTGATTCTCAGCTGTTACATGTTGCGGTTCATTGGTCATGTCTGATTTTGAGCCCCGATTATTGACTGGTGATTTTAGTCTGGGCGAAGGGTTTCAGCGGGGTAGATGGGGTAAAGCTGTATGCAAGTGAGAAGAGGAAATTTATACCATCTACCTAGGTACTTTCTTGATAGACATTAAACTGTTTATAGTATTTACATCACTTACTGGTCAGAAAATAGCTTTTTTGTGTCTTAATTCTTTCCCAAAATATCAAATATATATTCAAATAGTTCATTATATATTCCTAAACTCTTAAGGCCCAATCATTTCCAAAGATGATATTTCGGGGGTTTACTGCTAGAATTAAGATAGCAAAAATCGAATGAGGTATACTCTCTTCCTTAAAGAGTCCTAATTACAGTGGTCTCTACACTACATTGTATACATTGTCGCAAGTCAAAGTGAGGCTCCGACGCGATCAGGCAATAAGGCCACATGCCCCACCCACCTAAACCCCGCCGGGCTCACATCTTCTCTCCAAACACTTGACAAGAGCTGTACCTCCAACTACATTCCAACCGACCCATAGCTTGCTCCATTACTACTATCCAAACCACTCAAAAGCCGCCGTCGCTTCAATATGTTGATCAAGTGCGTTTCTCAGCTCCAGCACGACCCCATCCCCATTGCATCATGGCATGACCCCGAACTGGAAAAGGCCATCCCAAGAGCTGCAAGCTGACATTGCGCGTCCAAACAGGGTCCGAACACTCACCGGCAAGGAGATCGAGCTCGACATCGAGCCTGACTACAAGGTAAACCACCCGCCAGCCTTGATGCGTTTCCGGCTTCTCCCCGCACGGAATCACCCTACCTTCGACTGAAACCACACGCGCAAACCCCGCTATATCAACGCCCTCTGGATGCGCCTATACTGATACGGACGGTTACATGCAGGTATCCCGCATAAAGGAGCGTGTCGAGGAGAAGGAGGGAATTCCCCCAGTCCAGCAGCGACTCATTTTCGGCGGCAAGCAGATGTAAGAAACTACCCCAGAGTTATTTTTATTCTGCTTTTTACTATCATATATATATAAAAAAAAAAAAGAAAAAAAAAAAAAAAAATTCCAAGCTAATAACTCACAAACAGGGCCGATGACAAGACAGCCTCAGAATATAACCTCGAAGGTGGCGCCACGCTCCATCTCGTGCTTGCTCTGCGTGGAGGATGCGCTGCGATGTCGATGTAAGCGCTTTTTGTCATTTTTAGATACCATATTTCTGCAGCAATGTGAATCAGTTGAGGAACACTAGTGGTTGTCCATCCCGCATCCCATTTCGCGAGGATTCGACTACGTGGCCGAGCAATGGGATTTGAGCTCAAATGGAGAGAGGCGGTATTGCATACTAGGTGTTCTGGATTGAAACTTTTATTTATTTATTTGGGTCCTTCAAGGACACAAGATTCTTTCATGGACTGGCTTGATTTTGCTATACCGTTCCTGACTCTGTTTCTGGGCTTTGGATGTTGCGCATGTCTACTTCAGTTTGGGCGCGTAATCCCACGGGGATACAACGCGAGTACTGCTGATGCTTTTTGAAATGAAGCACCGAGAGATGATTGCAAAATACTACCTAGCCTAGCTAACTAAGATTCGAATGCTAGATAGACATGCGACGACTTTGAATCAAGTTCACCTCATGGCAAGCCTAAAGACCTGACCAGCAGCATCATTTGGCTTTCCGTGATAGTCAAAACTTCGGAGATTTGGTTGAGGCATATGTCATGTAGCATTGGCCAAGCAGCGCCTATATCAACCTTACAGACAGAACTGGAGTTGAGGATAAGGATATGTGGTTTGAAAATGTGCATGAATATTTATACGAATAAATCGTAAGTGAGGTGAATCCCACCTCGGGTATCAGAACGCGCCCAAACTCCTTACCCCCAACTGAAAAAATTGATGTCTATATCCCACATAGGAAAGTATGTAGAAGGGCTCCTTTCGGATACCCCGAAGATAACAGAAGGTCTGGTGATCCGAAGATCACGATAACTGTCGCCGCTTTGCCGGCATGAAAATGCTCGGCGCCGGACGTCGACGAATGACGCCCGGGCGGGGCAGAGGAGGCCCGGAGGAAGACGGGCGCGAGGGGGGTAGAGAAGATGTGTGAGGGGTCGGGAGAGGAGAAGAAGAAGAAGAAGGGGCGTAAGGGACAGGGCGAGAGGAAGAAGAAGCAGAGGGTTTCTCTGCACCATGAGGGGGAGAGGTTGCACGGCGCTTCAGCATAGGCTTGGGCTCAGTGGCCACAGCTGGTGACTTCTTTACGCCAGGCACATCGCTACTAGATGCGTCACGGGGTGAGGCGGCAGAGGCGGCAGAGGCGGTGGAAGTCAGTGCGCGTAGTCGTGCCTCATTCTTGGCCAGCATGGGGTGCTGAAGTGAGGGTGGAAGCATGCCCGGGCGCCGGCTGATGCGTGGGGGAAGTGGTTGCGCCTTTGATGGCGGCTTTGGTGCTGGCTGCTCGGCGGGGCGACGGTGTTCTTCAACCAATCCAATCGGAGCACGCTTGACTTGTGACGCACGGTTGTTCAGAGATTTGGTAGGCAGTGTCAGCGCGGTGTTACGCTTCTGTGGCTGGAAGATGCTAGGCTTCTTTTCAACACCGCCGCCTGTCCTGTGATTATATGTAGCATGGCGTTGTCGGAAAGACGGTCGGGATCCAGCCATGCGCAAACCCTTGCGCTCAGGGATGAGTTTGGGAGTGAGGAGTGCACGCTTGGCGCTAATGCCATCAATTGCCATTTTCATCCTCTCCGCATCGGCATCGAGGGAACGTTGGGCTTGATCGCGGAGGTCACAGTAGACCCCGTACCAGTTATTGGTATTATCCGGGAGGTGGTACTGCTCCCAGTCGGGAATGTCCCGTTTGATGAGCTCAAGCCACAGTTCTTCGTCTTCTTCGGCTAGATGGGGGGATGCAAGCTCCACGGCGTGCTGAAAATTTAAAGAAAATGGTATTAGTAAATGAGTCTGACACTGAGAATGTAGTCCAAATGAAGTGATAGAAAGTGAAGTTTAGAAAGACGTACCAGCTTTTCGGGATTATGGATATTAAGCAAGATAGGACGGGCAAGTGAGTATGGCATGGCGCCCAGATCATCCAGGTCTAAAAATCACACAGTTAGTCTGAATTATTCAGAATTAGAGAGCCCGTTTGATTTGTACCTTTGACAAAGCGGATAGCCGTGGCTGTGGCTAGGTGAAGTAGTGATGGGGCCGGCATCTTGCTTATGACGGCAATGGTTCAAACCGAATTTGGTACCATGAAATATGCGACATGGGGTTAAAGCAAGCAATCAAGAGATAACAAAGCAGACGAGGCGCTCGGCGCTCTCAACAGGACAAAGGACAGATATAAAGATGCCAGATGGAACGCTATTCTGGTGGTTGTAGACGGTAGGAGGCCCAGCTTTAAATAAATGGATGATCACGCGGTCGACGCTGATTGGCTGCTTAGGGCTATATGGGTTTAATGCCCAGGTGCTTTATTCGATGTTCTTTGTTCGGATCTTTCACATATACAGTTACGGAGTCGAGTCCATAGTTCTGGTCTAATATTTGTAAGATTGGATATCGGCCCAGGTGAGGACTAAATGACCTTCATTGCCAACATGCTTGGGGATCTCAAGCTTCATGTTATATTTGCTGAGAATAACCACAACGACGAGGCGTTTAACTGAAAGTTGACGCTATATCTTGTGTATCTAGGAAGTTATATTGTTGCTTGTAGGATTGTGCAATCGGCACATATACAGCAACCTTGGAAGTAATGTAGCTGCTCTGGGATATCATCCAGAGGGAACCCTTCATTTATCCATGTATACGACTTCTTCGAACTAGCAACGCATTGAAAGCCCAGTGGTATGATAAAAATGGACTCCTTTGGTTTTGAAGTAGCTTTTATATTCCAACGGCTTCCTACATTCATCTTATAGTAGTCTCGGATCCATCCTCCGTCATCTTTGGAACTTATAGTTAGAATCACGTGATGCCCATCAAGCAAACTATGCAAACATCGTCTTGATATCATCATCGAGGGGCATATCAATGAACTTGTGAAAATCAGCTCAGCATATCACTATATTCTATCGTCAGATACAAAATCAACAGGTATGTGTCTTGTGGTTCTTTTTCTGCTATGATGCCCACCTATATACACAGTGCCTTGAACAATCATGCCAGCAATGCTAGTCATACAGCAATCATTCGGGCATCCTGCTGGATATAGACTCCCGATAACTAGCGTTAATTAGAACATACCCTCCTTGTTTTATGGCTTCTCTTCCAACAATTTTATTCGAGACCCCCAGTCAAAGCCGCAGACACATCTAACTCATACAGATAATCACAATGGCACCCCGCACGCAGCTAGAGATCACCACTTCCTCCGTGATCCGCCTGGTCAAGGAGGAAGCTTCGTATCACAGCGAGCTTCAGCAGCAGGCTGAGCGTATCAAGAAGCTGGAGGCTGATACCACTAGTGATGACGAGAACCGCGAGTATACCCTGAAGCAAGAGGTATGTGCTTTGTGCAGGAGCTTTGCTTCTACCGAATCATCGTGCTTATCTTTCTGAAACCTCCAATGCTGACATGAGTGATAGCGCATGTCTCTTGAGGAGACCAAGAAGGTCCTGCCTACGTTGAAGGAGAAGATTGTGCAGACCGTTGCGAATCTGGAAGCTCTGATTGTGAGTATAACATCCTTTCTCTACCACCTATGTGTATTTTTTGATTCCATTAACCAACTTTGATAGATCGAGGAGGGCAAGAAGGGACCGGAGAGTAATGTTGAGCACATTACCGCTGCCAAAGAAGCCATTGCTCAAGCTAAGACCGCACAGCGCGAGATCTCGTGAAAGTAAAGTCGATTTCATCAAAGCAAAAAAGAAATACCCATAAGGTGGAAGCTTCCATAATATCATTCAGTAAATTGAAGCCATGCCCAATGCCAGACCATAAACCAGAACTCCTTGCTAGCGCTAGTATTACACACGCCGAAATGCATCTTCAGGTAGTATCCATCCTTCTGCCGAAGTCATCAGGGAGTTCCTCCCCTTCTTCGAGTTCAGATAATTCGCCATCACTAACAACAGAGATTTCACCCTCATCAAGCATATTGGTGTCCTCATTTACCCCGTCGCTCTGGGCACTTGTGACTTGTCGCAAAGGTGATGCAGCACCGGCAGCCCCAGGCTTCTCAATATGCAGAGCAGATGGCCGACCAGTCTCATCTTGGCCGTGCTGGGAGGGGGTCACAGCATCGCTTTCGTGGCCAGGAGGAGTGTTCCCACTGCTAACCTTGCCCTTGGATGTAACATCTCCCTCGTCGCCGTCTTCGCCCTCCTGCATGCCTTCCCGGCGCTCGACTTCCTCTTTCTCATCGCGGATCAGGCGACGAAGCTGCATCCCCTCGTCCACAATACGACCGAACTGCTCGCGTCGCTCAGTCCAGGTCATGGCGTAATCCTTACTTTCCTTCTCGAGATCTGCGATCTCTAGTCGCAATTTCTGAAGGTTCGCGGACTGGTCTTCGCGCGGCTTGAGTAGGCGGTTGCTTGTGATTTTGTCCGTCAATTCATCGTAGGTCTTTCGCAAGGAGAGAAGTCGTTGTGCCTCTTCAAGCTGACTGCGTAGATCGGCCGTGCTTTCCCGTACAGACTGCATTGTCGATAGAATCTGAACTCGCTCGGTGGCATATCGCTGGCGTTCTTGCTCATTGCTGGTAAGAAGAAACTGCACACGCGCAATGCTGGCCTCGAAGGCGGCAAAGTCGAGTGAGACATCCTCGCGGAAGTGGCGCCATTCTTCGAGCCTTTTCTGTTTCTCAGCTTCTGTTGCGGTCGCATCTGAATTGGCGACGGTCTCTTCGGGGGGAGGGGTGAGAGGGAGCGAGGATTGTGAGACAATGATGGATTCGGGGTTCAATAGTCGTTTCGAAATTCGTTTGAACGGTTTTTCTTCGACGTTGAGGAGACGCGACTTGTGGAGCGCATCTGTAAGAGCTGGGGCGTTAACATTTGACCTGGGAGGACAGAGTTGGGAATGGATTCCACCTTCTTCTGGCTGGCCTAGCAGCCCGTACGAAGCCATTTTCTGTATTTGATTATGAAGTTCAATCCCAAAAGTCTAATATCGCAAGGTAGATTGAAAGAGTCCGCGACTTCAAGGTGATCGAAATGGGGAGGAATATGAAAAGTGAAGCCGAGCGGTCTGGCACTTGAACTCCGCCTTAACCTAATTGACCTCCAGGGCTTAATGGCTATTCTTCAACAATCAGCGGTGCTGCCTAACGGGGGTAATCGACTTTCGTTTACAAAAGTAATCATAGCATCCGAGGCGTTTTGGCTAGAGACCAATTCCAAAGTACCCAGAATCGGTCGCGTGTTTGCTTAAGGATCACGCTGTACTCCGCAATCCAAAGCTGTTTGCAAGCACGGCCTGGTGAAGCCACAACCAGAGGCCCAATGGACTTTGTCGCTCAGGCTCTGTGACCGCTGCCCTAGCTGCTAACCTCATTCTGTCCTCTCTACTGGCGCCTGTTTCATCACTATGACGGAGATGTACTCCGGCCTCCACGTGGGCCAGCGGTTTTGCTCGCTGGAAGAGTTCAAAACATTGGTACGGAGTATATCAGTCCGGCAACACTGGGAGCTTCGTGTGGCCCGTAGCAACAAGAAGAGCGTCGTTATCGGATGTCGATCATCGGCAAATTGCTTCTTTCGTGTGGTCTGTCGCTCAAACAAAAATGCCACCTACATCACCAGTCTTCAAGACAGCCATAGTTGCCGTCGGAGCGCAAATTCTCCTGCGGCCACGCCCGCTCGCTCTGAAGCTTCCCATGTGCGATTTCTGCTGAGTGAGATCCCGAAACTTTTCGATATGAAGTCGAAGATACGAGCCCAGGATGTTGTGGATGCTGTGAAACGCTACCATGGGTATGATATATCTATGCGCCAGGCACAGCGAGCGCTTACCAAACTTCAACCACGACATGCTGAGGGCCAGGATGAACATGGGTTGGATATCGATATGAGTGAAGAGGAACAGCAGTCGCCTGAGCAATCCCCCGAGTCGCAAGGAGAAGGGGCACACACATATGGGGAGATACCTGAGAATCGTTGGATTCCAGAGCATCTCCCATCATCACTGATCGACGATGATAACATGTCCCCAAACGAGACCTCAAACAACCACATACCTGCTCCACCATCTAGTTCCCAAGCCCTGCCACCTCCACCACAGGTGCAACACGTACCGATTCCCACATCAAACCAACCCTCATTCAATCAAAACCAGCATCCAATGAATATACCCCAATCGGGAGTCGAATACCAGACTGCTGCTTCTTTACCAATAGGAGTGGTCGGACCTCCGAAAGACTACCCTCAGCGCAGTGATCACAATGCCGTTCCCCAGATGGTTCTTACAAATTTCAAGATTGAATTTACCTGCACGACCTGTGGGTCACTGAACCAGAGCTTTTTCCCCAACCAGGGCAATGTCACCGGCGCCAGTTATATGACCCATCATGCTGTACCGAATCCTGGCAATGTTCCAAGACACGCTGGAACTGCCCCTCAGAGTGGTGTTGGTAGCAGTAGCAATGCAGTCGGAGAAAACCCTGCTTACGATATTAATGCCTCCAATCCGCCTACCATCCAGAACGCCTGGCCTGGCGGCGGCCTGGGGGTTCAAATCGGGCCGGCACATACCTAACATATCATGTTAAAAGGATGATGTCGGTCACCCATGGTACTGAGATCAGAATATGCGGCTGTGCAAACCCGTGCTTGCGCACTGCAACCCGAGCCAAAACTCACACCAGCTGACTTTATGCCTTACTATGCATGGTATTGTACGGTATTCGATGCCTTGACCGTCCCCGTTTCTGACTTTCAACTCGTTCTATGTCAAGACACCAGGCTCAGAATGTTGCATGCCTGGTCCAGACCACGAGGACAACCTCTAACTCTAGTGCGAAGAGGGCCAGTTCAATGGTCTTTTCTGGGATCTCTGTTTTGATTTTGACTGTGAGAACTCTATATATGTTCATCTTATGCAGGAGAAGTAACGTCCGAAACGACCTGGGACTGGATATAATCAGAGCTGATATTGTTATGAAGTCGACGAGCTACGCTGGTTAATTGTGTTTTGATACCACTTTTGACGGTGGACTTGGAAATACCTATTCCTATGTGCTTAGTTCCGAGATTATCACCTCATCTACTACCACATATTGTTACACCCTTGCATTTGATCAAATACATTGCTCCCCAAAACAAGTTTCTTCCCTCGTACGGAGCTGGACGATCTCGCGCAACCCTCTCTCACTTATTGGTAAAAACGAGCTAAGCTGATTTTTTTAGAATCGAACCGCTTAAAGAGCTTTGTGGCTATAGTGGCAGAACAAGAGAGCCATGGGGCGATGGAAGCGATATCTAAGCCTAAAGGCTTTGCTTTGGTCAAAAGTGCCTCTGTTATCGAATGGCAAAGCGTTGAGCATAGGCGCCGCTGTGTCGGCTAAAAACCATGTTTACCATCTGTGTCGAGGATATATATGGCTCCAAATAGAAGTAGCCTGATTGGCCAAATTGACCGCACAATATGGTCAAGGTGCAGAACAACAGCGGCGACAAGAAATATCCGGAGATAAAGACCTAATTTTCCTGATTCGGCATCCCGGACCGCCATTACTCAGCCATCGGAGGTCCGATCGGCTATCCGACGCGGATCCACAACATATCTGCTCTTCGCCAACCGCACCGAAAAGATGACGCGGAATCGAGCCCACAGTGTCTGGATCGAAATCCATCGGTGCGATATTGGGCTGTAATGTAAACCGAGGACACAAGGTTTCACTTGCGTCGGACCTGGATCCGATGTGATACCTGCCAGCGGCGTTCAAGCTCCAATCGACATTCAGCGTTAAGTCGCCCGATGGATCGGGAGGCACTAAAACCCTGCCAGGGAAAAACTTTTCTTACCAATAAAATGACTCTTATACGAACAAGTTTGCCGTGAGATTAGCTTCCTTCAGATAACATTGAGATCCTCTCATTCCATACAACTGTGCTCTGGACAGTATCACGCCAAGCTTTCCTCCCAACCTTAATATACTTCGTGTCGCAGAGTCTTCTACGCCACAAGGCACACATGGCTTTTTACAAAAAGTCTCGGACAATCTAAGGAGATTTACCGCTTTGAGCGAGCTTCGGGTGGCCGCATCTGCAGCCATGAATCGACAACGAGAGGCCGAGAAGGCCCTTCATGACCAAACAAATATTCTCCCCTTCGCGCAACTTATGGTTGTCTTCACAGGTCTAGCAATTTCCTTGCTGATTTGCATGGTGGATCAGAATGGCATCAGTGTCACACTACCGACGATCTCACGCGAACTGGGTGCTCAGAATACCATTTCCTGGGCTGGAACCTCATCGCTAATTGCGAACACCATGTTCACGGTGCTTTATGGCCGACTGTCGGATATCTTTGGCCGGAAAATCATGTACATTTCCGCATTAGTCTTGCTGTGTATTGCAGATCTGCTCTGTGGCTTGTCCCAGAACCCCGCTATGTTTTATGTTTTCCGGGGCTTGGCTGGTGTTGCTGGTGGTGGTGTTACCTCTTTGACGATGATTATTGTCTCCGATATCGTGACCTTGGAGAAGCGAGGCAAGTACCAGGGTATTCTAGGTGCATCTCTGGGTATTGGCAATATCATTGGACCATTTCTGGGTGCAGCATTCATCATGCGTTCAACGTGGCGCGGTTTCTTCTGGTTGATTTCTCCATTGGCTGCTTGCTCTGCAGTCGTTGGATACTTCCTCATTCCGAATAATGCACGCAAAGATAGCTTCCGAGAAAACATTGGCCGCATTGACTGGTTCGGACTGCTTGCATCGTCCATTGGTATCATTTTCCTCTTGATTCCTATCTCCGGCGGTGGATCGTATTTCCCCTGGGATTCACCGATGGTCATCAGTATGCTCGTTATCGGAAGTTGTTCACTCGTTGCATTTTTGCTTATTGAATGGAAAGTGGCTACACTTCCGATGCTACCAGGTAAGTTCTGATCCTTTATAGTGATAAAAGGACACTCAATTGACATGAGACAGTGGTCTTCTTCAAAAATAAGGTCGTCTCTGCAATCTTCTTGCAGAGCTTTCTGTATGGTGCAGTTTACCAGGCAAGCCTTTACTACCTGCCATTGTACTACCAGAATGCCCGTGGCTGGTCGCCAATAGCTTCTGCGGCCATGACATGTCCTATGGTTGCGGCCCAGTCAATCTTCTCGATCACATCCGGGCAGTACATCTCACGAGTAAAGCGGTATGGTGAAATTATTTGGATTGGATTTGGCTTGTGGACCTTGTACGTTGATCAATGCCTAAGCTTTCTTACTATGACTCAATACTAATAATATCCTTCTCATAGGGGGTCGGGTCTCATGTTATTATTCGGTACCCACACCCATCCGGCCGTTATTGCAGTCATTGTGGCAGTCATGGGCGCCGGAATTGGCTTCACATTCCAGCCTACTCTCGTGGCCCTGCAAGCCCATTGCACCAAGTCCCAAAGAGCAGTCGTGATTGCAAACCGTAACTTCTTCCGCTGCATTGGTGGTTCATGTGGCCTCGCCATCTCTGCAGCAATTCTGCAGGCTACTCTTCGGTCTAACCTACCAACCAAGTTCGCATACCTAGCAGACTCTTCATACTCGCTTCCTTCAAGAGCGAACCTCAGTGCAACTGAGTGGGCTTCAATTCTGCTTTCTTACAGCAAGGCTTCCCACGCAGTATTCATTCTACAGGTCCCCCTTATCGGTGTGTGTTTCCTGGCATGTATGTTCGTGCGTGACAGAGGTCTGGAGCGACCAAAGGAGCCGGAAGAGATTGAAGAAGAGAAGCGGAAGGCCAAAGAAGAGAGAGATGCCGAGGCGGCTACTTCTGAATACCCCGAAGAGTCTGTCGACCACCAGGCATACCACCAGGCAGAGAAGCGTCATTCTGCATCGACATTTGCCGAATCATCTATACCATCTTCTCGGGCGGAACCTAATACCGAGGGATATGGAGAGAAGGAGCAGCATCGAGGCATATAGAGACTTGGAAACGATGAGGGGCCGCTCGATTTGATTTTGATTTGGTTGATATCTGCATTGGCTTTTGTTGCATGAGCGGCGTGTGATACCAAATAGATTTGACACTTACTACTGAGTCCTATTAATGAAATTGTGTGTCAATATTGCTATCTGGTGAAATGGAAGCTATTCATCACTTCCAAGTTCTGCTTTTATGGATGGCTAGCTCCATGAGCTTGTGATTTCTCAAATCTTTGAAATATCTCCTTGACTACAAGTATTCGAACCACAGGAAATAACAAAGCAAAAGAATTAAATGTGTATCCTGGATGACTCTGTAAACTATAGGCTGCGTTAGTGTTCATAGATGTCTTGTCTTGGCATTCCCGCTCCAACCGCATCTCCAACCTCTCTCAACCCCCCCTTGCAATGGCACTTCACCAGTGTCTTGATGGTTCAAATTGAGATTGACATTTTCCAGCAAATTCAATATGTACGCACTCGGGCAGAGTCCCGAGTCATCGAGGCAGACAAGTCCCGCATCGCGAGATCAAAACCCGCGGAAACGCGGGAGGACCGCCTGCACTCGCTGCAAGACACGGAAGCAGAAGGTGAGCTTTAGTCAGTAATATAGTTACAAACATCTAAACTAACGGGCTGACAGTGCGACAATGAATATCCGACTTGTTCCAACTGCTTGAAGGCGGGGGTCTCGTGTGACAAGTCCAGCGTCCGAGAGGACAAAGACCGACAGAATGAGCAAGGCCCAAATATACCAAGTAACCAGAAAAAAAAAAGCTAATCTGGACGTTAGCTACACACGTGGCTTAGAGGAGCGTGTAATGTTCCTTGAGCGTAAACTTGTCGAGTCTGATCGATCATCAGACCAGAATGCTGCCGCTACAAATACTGCGTCTTTGCTGTTCTCCCCACAAGGTGGGCATACCACACCACACACTACTACCTCAGGATTTGACAATAATCCTGTCGGAGAAATCGTGGGCCTTCTTGCTCTGAGCGCCTCCGAGGCCCCTGCATACGTAGGATCCAGTTCTGGTCTTTCTCTCGCTGCTGACTTGGGAGAGATGGTCCAAACGAGTGTATGGAACCAATTCATCTCAAGAATGCAACAGAAAACCAGTACCGCCGCCAATAATCCTCATAACATGGCAGGCCAAGCACACGGGCCCTTGGAGCAGACCAGCGCCACTCAAATCCGAGATCGGGCAACGAGGATGGAAGACCTCTTGCCGGCGAATGTTGAACCCCCAACGGATGAGATGGGGGCAAGGATACTTGAAACATATTTCACCCGACTTCATTCTCGATATCCGTTTCTTAATCGGAAACAAGTATGGCAGATCCATGCGGATCGATGGCGCTTAGCGAAGGTCAAGCGTGAGGACCTTACTCGGTCTGATCGATTTGCTATCTTCAAACTCAACCTGGTCTATGCAATCGGCGCAACAATGCTTCGACTGAGTGAGAAATATGCCTACACGACTCCCGAGGTAACAGTATTCTCTAACACCTAGATCGGCTGACGCTTACAAGTTTTAGCGATTCTATACTACCGCCTTGCAGCATGTTTCCACAATGTGTGAAGCACGGTCCATCGAAAATATCGAGGCCATGGTTCTTCTTGTCGTGTATCATCTCCGAACTGCATCCAGTCATGGCATGTGGTACATGATTGGACTTGCTATGCGTACTGCTATCGATCTCGGTCTTCACCGAAAGGCAAATGAGAACAACATGGATCCTTTTACGACTCAGATGAGACGGAGGCTCTTTTGGACTGTATACTATTTGGAGCGAGTGGTATCGATGTCCCTTGGTCGTCCATTCAGTATATCCGATCGTCACATTGATCTTGACCTCCCACTCGAAGTGGACGATGACATTGAAGATCCGACACTACTCACAGCACCCCTAGATCCAAATAAAACCACAACCTTGACCTTCGCAATTTACCTATTCAAACTCCGTCGCATCGACTCCCGCATTCAACATAAAATATACCGCGCCGACCGCCCCCTATCTTCCCTTCGACCAAAAATGGATCCTCTGTACCTTGAACTGGAACAATGGAAACAATCCGCCCTACTGCGATTCAGCGGCCCAGACCTCGACTATCCAATGCTGCACTTCAACCGAGCAGTCCGCCTACTAATCCAGCCATTCCTCCCCCTCCTCCCAATCACAGACCCATACTACCAAATCTGCATCCTGGCCGCAGGAAACATATGCCAATCCCACAAACGCCTCCACCAAACCCTGGAATACGGCCACTCCTTCCTAGCCGTGCAAACCGTCTTCATGGCCGGAATCACCCTCCTCTATGCACTATGGACACACACAGACCAAGTCTGGTCCGTCCGCATGAGCAACGACATCCGCGCTTGCTCAACAGTCCTCTTCGTAATGGGCGAGCGCGCAGCATGGGTCAAGAAATACCGCGACGCCTTCGAGCTGCTAGTCAACGCCGCCATGGAGAAACTGCAGGGAAATGAGACTGCCCGCAATGCCGGAATGGCTGAGCTGATGACGGCCCAGTATGGGGTTAATTGGAATTCTACTACTTCCCCTGGCATGTCAGGCAGTGATAAGTTTCCCCCGGTCAACCCAACCGGACTGGCTCCTGATACTGTGGGTGCTACGCCCCAGGGCTGTCCAGGTGATGATTCTGAGCATGCGGTCAGGATGGCGTTGCAGCTGGCGCCGTGGATTGATCAGGATGAGAGTGATCCGCTGTGGGTGCCGGACTTTGAGACTTTGGAGAACCTGTCTGGAACTTTTTGGAGTCATGGTGATACGAGACTTTTCGATCCTATGTGATGTGCTTTTGGAGAGTTGCTTGTACATACGTGCGAGAGATGGAAATTGATACCCTTTTTTGTTGATATAATATGATAGGTTCCATTTTCTAAGATTCACCATGGGAGAATTGCCATGGCTTTTTGGCGGCATTTGCTTGAGATATAAAGAACAGTTGGAGACCAGATCGCCCGATGGCCCTGCTGCATATTTCTAAAGAAGTATTCACGTTTATAATATGTTCAAGGGGGTATATCCGTGAACCAGCTTGCAAGATCCGGCAAATCAAATCTTCCAAGGAATCCAAACTCTTCCTGACCCATGCTCATCTCATCCCAAGTGGTAAAAAGATTAATATCCATGTTACTGGGCTCGTGACGGAGGTTTTGTTCGTCCGATACCGGCTCGGTGGGCTGCGACGATAAGTCGGGTCGATTCGGTTGTTGATTGCCCCTTTGGTGCAGCTGAGTAGAGACCAACGAGGGGTCACCAGGCCGACAAGTAGCTATACAAGTATCAGCCTATACACACTGAAGATCGACTACCAAGCAACGAACCTGAGTAGTTTTGCGTAATATGTTGATGGGTCACCTGCAAGAACTGCAACGAGTTGCGGGCAGACAGACTGAATATAGCCATAAAAGCTAAGATTTCTTCGCACTTGCGCCAACTCTCATCCACGATTTGTGAATCAACCTGCTCTCGGATAGAATGGCAGGAGTATGACATTATCAGGATGAACCCTGCAGTTGATGTGTCTAGTACATGTTAGTTGGTGACCGAATAACAATTAGCGGGATTGATCACGAACAGAATCCATTGTACCACCATGCATCAGTTTCATTTGTACGATATGTCTTGTGAACAAGTGAGACAAGGTCTATGGCTGCCATGACGCAGGAGGCGGCACATTTTGAGAAAACGGAGGAGTAAATTATGTTTTTCTCGCCGGGTTGTGTATCAGAGCGACGCGACGACCCTGCTCGCTCATCGGAGCAGAGTTGAGTAAACATGGGGCGATATAGTAGGAGGCGAAGGTGGATGAACCTGTTTTATTTTTTTTTCTTTTCGTTAGACATTGTAACCCAAAAGCCGAGAGAAAGAAGCTACCTCGCACGCAGCACATTCTGCTGGCGCTTGAATGTCGACGCATTGCCACTGCCTGAGCGATGCAGTGACGGCTCATCTGTCCAATTTAAGGGCTGGGGTACGCTAGCCTCATATGCAGCAAGTTTATCGTCGAGCTCCATCAACAAATCAAGGCTACAGAGCTTGGAGCTTCGCGGCGAACCGGTGCGAGTGCTATTCGATCGACTCTGCCAGGCGTTATAGACTTCGGATAGAATAGACTCGAGAATTTTGTATAATTCAATGGTGGAAACGTAGAACGTCATATATCCCAATTTATGATCACAGGGTTGTCCACTAAGCTCACAAGGATCAGCTTCTTCGGAGTCCGTTCCCATTGCAGGCAGAGGCAACGGTGAGATGTGAGAGGTCATGCTCGGTCTTCCATGCGTCATGCTCACAATCCTATTTTCATTAGCTAGCCGTATTTTCACAAAATGAATGTAGAAAAACGATTGCACCAACATGTCCATAATGACACAGCTATGCCAGGTACGCCGTCGTATTTCTGTCTCCAGGGGTTTGTTCGAGGCGTGTGTGGTTGTCTCGTGCAACCCTAGTCCTTGACCAGCTCGACACGCCAGACCAATTGCATTCCAGCACCGATTCGGATAAGGGGTGCTTTGAAGAAGAAGCGAAACAATCAGAAGCGTTTGAACGACGCCGATAGTGCCTATGTCCAGAAGATCAAGATTCACAAATCGCTTTGCGCGAAGGAAGAAAGAATAAACTGCAGCCTCCCGGTCCGCGGGCGGAATATCAGAGAAATAGCAGCCAATGGCAAAGATGCAATTGAGTGCGCAATGGAAGACGATTGAATTAGGACCGCAATCAAATGCGCCCCCGAGTCCAATATTGAGCTGTGGCAACTCGGGCTTGGATGCTTTATCGGACCCCCATAGATTTTCATACGCTTGCTCAAAGCTAGGGCGATGGAAAAATGGGAATAGACAATGTACTCTGTCCCAGTAACACTCAAGAAGGTGGTCTGCCAGAGATCGAGGCGGCAAGGAGAAGTCGTCGAACCGAAGATCTACCGATGGATGGCCTAAATCTCGCCAAATCCCGGTATCAGGGCCCTGGGATCTTGACGACTCACTCTTACTGTCTCGCAAGGCTGACATGTACGACTGCAGAGGCATCGACTCTCCCGCGAGACGCATAAAAGACGCCACTGAAGAGTTCCCATAGTATTGCTGCTCCCGTGGAGAGTCTGTGCTTGGTTCGTCTTCTGCAACAGATATTGCACCCATGGCGGTGACATTACCGTGGGAGTTGAGAGACGGTGAAGGATATATACTGCCTGCTCGTGGCTGGGCAGATTCAGGAGACAGATGTGACACATGTGGGGATCTATAGCGCTCAACTTCCGGTCCATTCCTCTGCGCGGGGAACTTTGGCGGCTGAAAAGTAGGCGTTGCAGACAGAGGAATTGGTCCAGATGGCACAGGGGTGGAACCTAGTCCTAGTAATCCTTCAGCAGCAACAGATGTCCTGGATTCTGCGTCAAGATGATCCGGATCCATATCTTCACCCAAATGACTTTGACTTCCAGGTGCTCTGTAATCTCCATCTTGTGAAGGCCCAGGCGGAGCAGTAACCCCGCCTCTCGCACATGTCTCTTCAAGCTCCCGAATACGATTATGGAGAATCTTCAGGTATTCATCGTTGCTGGCAGACCTCGCATTATCCAGCTTGTATACGCATTGGTCAACGGTATACGAGCGCCGAGCACATGGGCCACAAATTGGCTTTATACCATCGCACTTCACCTTTTTATCTCGGCATGACTCGCAGGCCAAGGCAATCTTACGACGCCGCGGTGGCTCTCGTTTAGTAATTCCACCTTTGGGAGGCATCTGTTTCGCAGCGCTTGGTCCCACAAGCCACAGTATTGCTACCCTATTCGATTGGTGGTCCGGATGATAACCGAGAGGAATGGTACGTGCTGCAGGGACTGTAGACCTGGGGGAAGGGAAAAGGGGTGGAACAATCCCGAGGCTGTCCGGAATGGACCCGGAGATACTATCACGTGTCAATCCTTACCCCGCGGAATTAGCTCCAAATAGAACGGAGAAATCGAGAAGTGCGTGTCTGTTTTTTTCTTTAAGGTCAAGACTAATGACCCCTGAGTTGCTATAATTGGGCAGCTGGTTCCGATTCGTTGGATCGACATCATACGTGGACCCCGGGATGCACCCGGTTTCTACACGATGGTGTTAGGAGAGGAATACTTGAAAACCAACTAAGTACATACTACATCTATGTCTACCCAGGTACACAGTTGAAACGATATACGGAGAAATGCAGTCAGTCGAATCAGCCAATCATTCTATTCCTGGACGTTGCATTCGTAGTGCAGTGCAGATGTGGAGGACGCCGATCCCCAGGTACAATATGCCCGGGTGCATTCCGGAATTGACGTAGGGAACCCTGGTGCCTCATTAATGAGATTTGCTTTACGGCATTAATAGAAGCCAATCCCCTTCAATTTCCCCTTTATTCTTAATTCAAAATCAAGTGCTATTACATATCATTGTCTTTCCACAACCCTGATATCAGAACACCAAAACCAGACACACCAACGTCTAAAACCCAAAGAGCAACTTTTAACTGGATACCATCCGGTATCCGAATATGGAAAACGACAATCATAAGTTTCAAATGGACCATACTACCCTTTTACACTGCCCCTGGCAAGTCGACAAGCCACAGCCAATCTCCCCAGACCAAAGGCCCGCCGAAGAAGGTCTCCAATGGGGTTCAGATCCCAGCTTCTGCTATCACGGCTACTCTAGTCCCATCGGCACCTGGACAGAGGAGAGACTTGTGCAGAATCTGATGCGGAACATGGCCAGCTTCTGCACGACCATGGACATTGGCTTTAATATCCCCGAAATCATAGACGAGCCATCTGAGAAGCCTATACTGGATTCATCGGAACTGAATGGATTCACACTTCCCATGTTCCAGCCCTCGATGGTCCCACAAAAAAGAAGATTCTCCGAAACCCCATCCTCTCCATCTTCATCCTCATCGAGCCAAGGCCATACGTTCTCTCCGGACAATACCGAATGCACACGACGGGCAAGCTGCGTCAAATCCAAGACTCCCAGGACTCAGTCTGGGCAGAAGAAGAGGAAGTGTGTGCAAAGGCCAGGACAGAAATTGTGCCACTGCCGATCGGAAAAGAGAAGAAGAGAGATCATTGGAGAGCGATATAAAGAGCTTTGCCGCATTGTGCCGGGGCTTGAGAAACAGTCATTCACGAGGAAATATGTTCTCGAGGGGCCTGCACTGTGGATTCAAAAATTGGTACAGGGCAACGATGCCCTTCATCAACAACTTGGGCAGTTGAAGGAACAGGAAAAGTTGAATCAGCTGCGGTTATTCCCTATTGAGGAGGATGAAAAGTTGGGCTGCTAGTTCTAGCATTGTTTGTATTTATAACGTATCATAATGACATGTATTCTACAATGATAATACTATATCCACGCACGTTGACCGTCTAATACCTCACGGAACCGATCACCGATATCGAAGAGCCCCCTCGTAGGGTGATAGGTCCAACAAGGATATTTTGGAATAACAAAGAACCATGGCAGCTTTGCAGATTCAGTATCATAGATTGTGTATGGCATGGAGAGACAATGAAAGAAGTGGGAGATGTATCTACATGATTAGTGCCACGTCGGGGTGTCTCGTCCCCCGATAGAGATAGGATTCTTACGAATGGAAATGATGAAAAATGAAAGGAAAAGACTCACCGACGTGCCGTAAGAGAAGTCCACACGCGGGAGAGATGGTTAGTGCCCGGCGACTAGGAGGTAGGAAGCACATCGCCGGGCCTGAGCGTGATAAGTACTGTCTGGCCGGTGTGCTGCTAAATAGCTTTCATAATAGAGAGGTGATACTTCAGTCGGAAAAACGATGTGATAAAAGTGAATTAGATAGATCAAGAGGGATGAAATGATAGATACAAGAAGTCAAATAAGATAAAAGTGAGGCCCGAGTTTTGACAATTGGGCTGTCGTTTGATTATATCGTCGCTCTGAGGAGCCCTAGAGGGCTGTCGGGTTGGCTAATGGCGACGCTGATAGAGATTGTGCAGAATATCTACTCACAAAGACACAGATTTACTCTTCCATTCCACCAAAGAATATTATACAAAACATAACAGAAAAAGCATTAATACAAATACAGAATTTACCAAGGAGGCGCAAGGGTAGCAATCCCCTTCCCCAATTGCTGAATCTGTGCAGCATAATACGTCTATCAAACTCATTAGCAAACCAAAACATCCAAAAGAAAAAACGAAAAGAGGAAACTTACACTCTCAGCCCCAGCCCCAATAAGATGCAACGGCAAGAATCGCGTATACCACGGAACAGGCGCCTTATTCAATAGCAACTGCGCCTCATCATCACCAACACTCTCATCGAGCAACAGACGCGGGAACTTGGCATCAATAGCCGCAGGCCGCCCAATACCAACAAGATCACAAGCATTATCCCTAATAGCGGCCTCAGCCCCAGCCCGCGAGCGGAACCCACCAGTCAACATAAGAACGAGCTCAGGATGGCGCTGTCGCACCTCCTTCGAGAACTCGAGGAAGAAGGCTTCACGCGCTGCGGTGCGCGAGGATTTCGGTTCTGTCGCGTTGGCCTTGCCGTAGCCCATCATCTTTGGGTCTTCGTAGCTGCCGCCTGAGATTTCCATGAAGTCGAGGCCTGCTTCGGCTAGCAGTGCAATTTGAGTCATTGTTTCTTCGAATGTTGCGGAGGTGTGATCGGCTGAGTTGAGCTTTATGCCGATTGCGAAGGTCGAGGGTACGACTTTGCGGGCTTGTGAGATGATTTCTAGGACGAAGCGAGCGCGCTTTTCGGGTGTGCCGCCGTATGCATCTGTGCGGAGGTTTGTCTTTAGGAAGAGTTAGTATTGGTGTTGATAATGGTGGTAGTTTGAACTGGGGTGATAGGGGAAACCCGAGTGTCATACCTTGCTGTTGAGGAATTGATCTAAACAGACGAACCATTAGCACAAAGCTTATCGAGCAAGTCATTCAACAAGAAAAAGAAAAGAAAACATACCAAGCAAATACCCATGCGCACCATGCAGTTCAATACCCGAAAATCCAGCATCCGCCATTAGTCTCGCGGTATCAACAAACTGACGAATAACCATCTCAACATCCTGAGTGGTCATCTCCTTGGGCTCAGTCCAAGCCAGATACCCAATCAGCTTCTCGAGATAGCTATCTCCAACCTTTATGGGCACGGCGCTGGGCGCGAGCGTCTGCGCGAACATGCCGCGGTGGCCTGCGACGCGGAATGACTGCCGGCCTGGATGGCAGATCTGGGCTATGGCTGGCGTGCCGTGTTTTTGGCAGGCGTCGGCGTATTTCTTCCATTGTGCGACTAGGGCGCTGTTGGTTTCACTGTCTTTGTACTCGCTGTGTAGGGCTGGGTCGAAAGGGCTGCCCATGTGGTTTACATCGACTTGGACGTTTCCTGGTGAGGCGTTAGGTTTGTCTTTCGTTGGGCATATGTTTCGACAGTGTAGGGTGGGATTAGGGTCATGGTTAGGGCTCTGCGTATATTGGGGAAGGGACATAAACACATGTATAAAATCGGGGTTGAGGGTTCCGAATTTGCCATATAAGTCTTAACCTCCGTGGCAGCATTAGACCTTACCTGTAAGAATACTTCCCCATCCGCCGTCCGACCATTGCTCATATGCATCAACTAGAGGGTCTGTCGGCTGGTTATTTTTGGCTAGTAACTCAGCCATCGCGGCCTGAAAGTGTGTTAGTCCTTATTCCCATTTGTACATAGGCATTAGACGTGAACAATGTATGTGATTTATCGTACCTTGCTCAGCCTATTCGGCAAAACCAGTCCACAAGGGAGCTTGACGGGGTCTGCGAGTGGAGATGGCATGGTGTAAGTGCAGCCTCGTATGCGATCGATATATACAGTGTAAATTATGCAGTATAATGCAATTGGCGATGTAGATATTCAAGTCCAATGGATATAAAAAAAAAAACGCTGTGGATGGCGTTAGTCTCAATTTCCCCCGCGACTTAAAAGGCAGACATACCTCTATACCACAGAATCCGAACGAGAAAACCACTAGGAATAACCAGATACTTCAAGATTTATAATAACGAACCATCAAGATTTATAAGAATACAAATTTGCTTTCTAACCCTCCTTAAATATCGGATAGATTGATCTTCCGGTCTTAGTGTTGTGGAGTCTCCAGGACCGAGGTCCCACGTTGAAGAACGTGGATTGGCAAAACGGGGAGTTGGGTTCATCCGAGTTATTCGATCAACGAAGATCGCCATTTTTGTTAACTTGGAAGGGAAGATGTCGCGATATATGAACATTCATAGAATCTTGGTCAGACTTTTTGTTCGAATAATCGGACGAAATAACCGCTAAATGTAGAATACCTAGGTAATGTGTAGGTTAGTAGGATCTATGGATAATAGGATAGTATAAATAATTTTAAATTTGTTCATTCATATGGCAATGACAACTAAATACTATCCCAAGATGCTAAGACCTTCAAAATGCGAGCAAAAACCAAAAATAAGTGCTGGGTATTCAATCAGGGAAAAAGAAGTTCGTGTCCAACCCGAAAATAGGCAGAGAAGAAAAAGGAAAACGCGCTCGAAACCAACGAAAAGGGGGAAATATAAAAAAGTCAAAAGGTCAAAAGTGACATGCGAGTCCATCACGCAGTGATCCTAAGCGCTGACAGATTAGAACAGATGCTCTTTTCTTTTGTAAAATGCAGTATGCAAAGCCGAGAAGAAGAAGAAAAAGATAAAACCTTACAACTTGGCATTCTTCTCCTCAGTCGGGGAACCACTCGCCGTCATGGGGGGCGAGATTGTTCCCAGACTGGAGAGGAGGTGGCCGACCTCACGCTCCAGAGCGCGGACCTCGGTGTGAGGGTCGTACATGCGGGCCTTGATCCAGTTGTCCAGCTCGACGTCGCTCAGAGAGCGGAGCGAGATCTCGCGGTCAACCTTGTCCTCTTGGGCAGCGCGCATCACCTTGCGGGTGACGACAACGCTGACCTCGCGGATGCGGGTGATGTCGGGGTAGAGCAAGCCACGCTCGAGCTCCTCGCCGTTGAGAGCGGTGGAGAGGGCCTCGCCGGAGGCGTAGATCATGCTGTCTGTGACGCGGACGGCCTTGGACAGGATGCTGCCGAGGCCAATACCAGGGAAGACGTACATGTTGTTGCCCTGGCCGGGGTAGTAGGTGCGGGTCTCGCCGGCGGAGTTGGTAAAGGTGCAGTTGGGGAAGGGGGAGCCGGAGGCGAAGAGGCAGCGGCCGTCGGTGTTGACGACGGCGGTCTCGAAGTCACACTCGGACTTGGAAGAGGGGTTGGAGAGGGGGAAGATGAGAGGAGCGGTGTTCCAGTCAGCCATCTTGCGCAGAATCTCCGGGGTGAAGACGCCACCCATGGTGGAGAGACCCATCAGGATGGAGGGCTTGACGTAGTCGACGACGTCGTCGAGGGTCTTGTACTGCTCGCCGTTGTTGTCATGGCGGGCGAAGTAGACCTTGTGGTCAGCGAGCTTGTCGCCGCGGTCAGCGGTGACGAGACCCTTGGTGTCGACGAGGTAGAAGCAGTTCCGGGCTTCGTCCTCGGTCATGCCTTCGCGCATGAAGAACTCGACAATCTGACGAGCAACGCCGACACCGGCGCTGCCGGCACCGAAGAACACGGCACGGTGGTCCTTGCAGGGCAGACCGGAGCGCTTGACAGCGTTGATGACACCGCCAAGGATGACAGCGCCAGTACCCTGGATGTCATCGTTGAAGCAGGTGTACATGTCACGGTACCGCTCAAGAGCAGGGAAGGGGTTCTTGAAATCCTCGAATTGGATGACAATACTGTAGAAGCTTCGTTAGTCATGGTTGCTATAGGGAGATCACCCGAAAGACATGTGAGAATGAGTCACTTACCCAGGCCAGCGCTCGGTAAGAGCAGCCATCAGCTCGTCCAAGAACTCCCGCTCCTCCTCGGGTGAGATCTTGTCGCGACGGCTGCCCATGTACAGCGGGTCTTCCCGGAGGGCCTTGTTACCAGTACCCAGATCAAGAGTCAGAGGCAGGGTGGCCTCGGGACGGATACCCGCACAGGCGGTATAAAGCGCTAGCTTGCCAATGGGAATACCCATACCGTTGATGCCCAGATCACCCAACCCGAGAATTCGGGAGCCATCGGTGATACATGTGATCTCGACATTAGACTCAGGCCAATTGGCGATGACCGAAGCCAGATTTCCGCGATCTTCCCAGCTCAGGTACATACCTAAAACGAGCGTTAGTCTCCGGTTCTAATTCGTGTGCGGAGAAATTGCCAACTGCGGAGAACATGACAATTTGATGCGGAGAAAAAATACTCAGTCATCGCTGGCACGTACCTTCGGGCTGTTGGTAGATCTCGGACCACTTTTGGCAGGCCTCGCCCACCACTGGGGTATAGATCAGGGGGGTCATTTCCTGCAGGGATGATTATGGTTAATTTTCGTCTCCCCCAAGATTCCCCGGTCCAATCACATGTCTCGGTGCTCAACGTACCCTGAGGTGGTCTGTCACCAGACGGTAAAATAGGTGGACATTGTTCTTGCGCAGAGTGCTGAGGTATAGGAATTTTTCGATAGGGGTGTTCTTCAGACCCAGCTGTGCCAGGCAGCGGGCTTTTTGTGTCTCGTAGCCCTCGGCGCGAGGAGGGGTGAGGCCGTAGGTGCGCAGGTACTTGCGGATATATGAAGGGTTGGCGGTGTCATAGTTGGCATCACTGAGAGAGATTGAGATCAGTAACTGCTTTCCCTGTCACGAGCCCGAGTGGGTGAGCTTGATCTGGGTCGACTTACGCAGGCGAGGTGTGGTTCACGAAAGGAGCCGGGGTGGCATGCACCGTCCGGTTTTGTTGAGTGGGCAGTAAAGGGTATCGAGCCATTGTGATGGACTGAGAAGACTTCGAGTTTGGGGTAGAAGTAGAATGATAGAAAGAATAAAAAGATTTGGGAGCAGATGCGAGCCTGTTTTTATGTACACGAGACAACATGCTAAATTTGCCCTGAGACGTTCGTGCGCACATCATCCAGGACATTCCGAGAGGACGATGACCAGATAATTAACCGGGACCGCGTGTCAAGGCAACACGGTATAGTAAAAAAAGAGTCATGATTTGAAGTCGGGAAGAGTCGGACGAAGAGAGAGGGTCACGACCCATGTGGATTCATTTTCGGTGTTGACAGCGAACCGATGTGCATGAAAGCCCTTCTGGAATCTGGATCCCTCCAAAAGCTCCTTTTTTTTTAATTTTTTTTCTTTTCTTTTTCATTTTTTCTTTTGTTCGGGAAGCAGATCCAGCAAGGAGAGTATCGCCGTGTGGGGACACGGTGGGCGCCGACTCCGACAAATGCGGAGACACAGTCAAATCAGTGTTGAATATGGAATTGAAAGGGTATTCTCCATTCGGGAATTGAATGAGAGACATAATTTTACATGGAAATTACATGGAAATTACATGGATGCGCGATTTATTTCTCATTCCAGCATTGCGCAGGGAGCTGCACTGATTGTACTCCCGTACACAATATGGAGATGGGAGGGGATTGAAAAATTGGAGTATTCGGAGTTGAAATCAACAATTTACACGGTAGACCTCGAACTGCCCAGGTGGTGATGACAGTTACCAAGTAGAATTGTGAATAAAGAAAGACTGTAACCTGATTGGTTGAAAAAGCCGGGGAGGAAAACGCCGTGGATCTACGCTAGTCCAGTTTGGGTTCTATGACTCCACCTCGATCCACAGCTACGAGCTCCCAGAGCCGCAGATAGTGCCGAAGTGGAGTGAAGCTATACCCTAATTAATTCTATTCGGTGTTTCCATTTTTTGATTTATTTTGATTTTGATTTTTTTAAATTTTGGATTTTGGACTTTAGCCTCTTCAACGGGATATTGGAAAGTGATCGGGAAAGTCATTGTATGTCGGAGGTCGGCGACGGAGACTGCCGCCCTAGAATATCACACGGGTGCGAGAACATAAGTATACCYTACCATGTATATGTTGTATGTTGTAGATAGGAAAATAACAACATTCGTAGGAAACTCCGATCGGATGGGCTTCCCGGTGAGACTTTTTGGCCTCTGTTTCGAGTCCGCCGCGTTGACAATAATATTCGCCTTGTGAATGGCTCTCGGTCGCCGACAGAAAGATTTTTGATTACATATTCTCCAGCACGGTTGCGTTATTTTTTTTTTCCCCTTGCCCCTTCAAATCGAATATTCCATTGTCAGGTCTGGAACCACATCCACTTCAGCTTTGTCGGAAGAAACAATTCGGAATCCAGGGATTTCATATCCCGGCATTGGACCCCTTGTCCGGGTAATCATCTAGTTCTGTGTAAGGCGTAAAGCTTCTATTAATAATTTTTTATTCCTATACTCTCCTCTACTGCGTACATATTAGATACATATCTCCGAACTCATCAGTCTTCCCTGCAGTTCCCAACGTTGGGGGCCTTAGAAGGACTTGGCGATCTCCCACATGTACGGAGTACATCGTAGAATGTGAATGAGTCGGATATTGGACCTGTCATTCTCGAATTATATGAGGCATATATGTACATTTTTCATTGCTTTTGTCTCCTTTCTTCTGTAGATCAGGGTCTCCCTGTCAATAATTACCTTTAAAAGCACAGAATGGATAAATCGACGATCAAATGAAGTAAACATTGAAATAAGCCCGAATCTAGTTGGAGCTATTGCCATGGTTGCATAAAGGCTCCGATAAATGGCATAGCTTTCCCCACAATCATCAATTCTTTACCTAGGTATGGCTTCAATTACTTCAATTACTTCAATTAATTTGGAGCTTCATATCTCTTAAATCATTTCTTAATTAATAAGAGGTATAATCAAGAAAGAATGACATTCTGTCTTTAATGTACCCAAACAGCAAAATAACACAAACATTTACGTTGCACTGAGTGATGTGTCGTCATGTGCCCAAAACAGGTTCCCAAGCTTTAACTCATCCCTACGTAGAACTTCAACCTTCATTCAGCTTCATCTCCAAACATTACAGTTATCTCACTCGGTCCAATAGGGCCTTATTCAATATGCCCTCCGAGACTGAACCCCTCCTTCCTCGCTACGAGGATGACACCTCCCGTCAGCGACGCCTCCACCAAAAGTTACATAGCTACCAGATGGTCCGCGCCATCTCTGAGGGGTACATGCCAACCACCGAACAGACCATCGCCAACCTGCGCACCCTTCTAGCTTCTGACATCCTCAACCTACGCAATCAGGATATTGGCAGCGTCGGTCGCCAGCTAGTGCGGGACAGTCGACTGTGGATCCAGGTCTTCATCGAATTTCTGGAACAGAAGAACGGCCAAGACCAGCTCCAGCAATTCCTGTGGCGCCTGGCCCGTTCACGTGTCGAGGTGGATAGCGAGAGGGTTTCGAGACAGGCCGCCCACGTGAAAGCGCGGGCAGATACTAAAGCTGGTGGGTCGCGCATTTTCCCCCTCTGCAACTCCCCAGCTTGCGGGCCTTGGCACATGCAAATTACAAAACTGATGATCGGTTGCTAATCCCTGCGTGTAGCATATGACAGTTTCCGCACCGTCGGTGGTCTACTTCTGACTAATGCCGATTTCCGTCTTTTCGTCGATGATATCGTTACCGTTGGCCGCCAGATCTTCGCTGATACCGCTGACTCCCTCGCTGAATCTTCCAAGCGAGTTGCCGGACAAGCCAAACCGTCTGAGGAAGAAGAGCAGGCTCTACAGGGTGCCGGTGCCGATGAGGGGCGCGCGCTATCGAAGGCCGAGGTCAATGAGGAAGTTGCACATGTTGCGGATGTGGCCGGGGAAGGGATCGCTCAGACAAGTCACGAAGCTGTAAAAAGTGCTAAGGAGCACCTGTCAGGCCGAGAGAGGGACACCTTGCTGTTCCGGTTGAAACAGGCGGTTCAAAAGCTCCGGGAGAGGACGGACTACTCTGATTCGGTGTCGACACTTGCTCAATTGATAGCACGCTACGTTAGGATCTACGCGGATGTAGCGGAGAACACTGCCTCGGTCGCTCAAGAAGAGCTGGGAGTCAATGATGACCTCAGGCGGGCGGTCGACGACTTCTGGATTCTGTTGCGGTCATTCGGTAGCGCAGAAGAGTGGGATCGGCTGCAGGAGAAGTTCCACAATGTCTTACGCCATGCAAACAAAGATCCCGAGTTTGATAATCTACTCAGAGAAGTCGGAACTTCGTTGCAGGACATGCTCACCAACCCCGATTTCTTCGACTCGGCACCACAGAAGCTCGATGAGCTCAAACAACACTCCGGCAAAGTAAGCTCGGAGACTGGCCTACGAAAGGATATGGACGATTTCCTAGCCCAGACCAAACGCACACTTAGAACTGTGCCGGAAGACCCAGCCGTCTCCAAGTTAACCAATGCCACTAAGAAGATCTACCAGGACGCTTGGGGTGCCTACAACGACAAGAAGGCCGACCTTCCAGCAGACTTGGTGAATGTCTTCTTCCCAGTGCTCCTCCGAGCAATCCAATACATCCCAATTCCTCGCCTGGAGATATCTGCTCCAGAAATGGACCTCCTCGTCGAGAACCTAATACTTGAACCCGGGCACACAGTAAACTTCTCCTCCTTCCTCCCCTACCGCATGCATATCCTCACTCGCAATGACATCGACGTGGTAAAAACCCACTCCAAGCGCACAGAAACACTCATGAAAACAGCCTTCACAGTCACCGTCCAAGGCCTAAACATCAGCGCCGAAGACTTCGGCTACTGGTTCCGCGCCCACACAGGCTTCTTCCACCTGAAGGACGAAGGCATAGCAAGCTTCTACCTAGACCGCCGCGGTATCGACATCTCGCTAGATATCGAAGTCGGCCGCGACCGCCTGGAGCGTATCTTCTCCTTGCGCGGTGTTCGCGTCTGCATCCACAAACTCGACTACACAGTCAAGCGCAGCAAGTGGAGATTCCTCGTCTGGCTGACCAAGCCATTCCTGAAACATCTTGTGCGGCGCGTTCTGGAGAAGAAGATTGCGGAGGAGATTGTTGCAGCGACATTTGCGCTGAATCGCGAGCTAGTCTTTGCCCGTGAACGGCTGCGTGCTACGCGGATCGCTAACCCACAGGACCTAGCGACCTTTGTGCGGGCTGTCCTCGCGCGCCTTAAGCCCGCTGATTCGGATGTCGAAGCTAGGGTTGGTATTGAGCCGCAGGGTGTCTTTGCGGGCATTTATGCTCCCGGCAGTATTGTCAAGACCTGGCATGAGGAAGCTACACGCGCGCAGGAGGCTATTGAGGAGGGAGATGAGACGCAGGGGGTTGGCCATACTTGGCATAATGATATCTTTAATGTTGCTGGACGATACTGATTGTATTTCTTATCTGATTTGGGAGTTTGGGGGTGCTAGCGTGTTTATGATTTTATGATGGATGTCAGTCCGTGCTTGATGGTTCTCGCTTTTCGTCCTAGTGCTCACGTCCTGAATTTTTATTGCGGAATGATCTACCGAATTAAGAGCTAATGGAGCCTAATGACGCTGTAAGGTAGGTCTTCTACCCGGTTAAGAAACAAAACCTTCAGCCCTTCAGATTACAGCAAGGCGATGTTTGCTGTTGGCTCAGGCAGGGCCTATCAGCCTTCTCTTTGCCCCTTATTCCGAGGCTTGTTCTTTGTCTTTACGAAGCTATATAGAGAGCTGCATTGGGACGAATGCTCTCCATGCTCTCAATTTGTGGAAACCTCCCATTCCTTTTTCCACTCGTAGTTGCTGCGTGTATGACTTCCAACGGTCCGTCCAGGTATTGTATACACCTCAGCACTCGAGCATGTCTACATCATCGAACTGATGATTTTATGTATGCGAATAGCAATTGATGATGTAAAACCCTCTGGTATTTTCCATGTAAACTATACTTTTCCATGGACATGAGCAAGATAAATACCACTTTGGATCTACTCTTCCTACATACTCTGATGTATATCTATGGAATTGAACGACACAGTAGACGAGATAACCATGCAAAGCTGCACCACATATAAATAAAACCCCTTCAATATATTCACTGATTGAAAGTACTAGTGCTAAATCAAATCCTACTCCTTTACTCTAAATCACTTGTTTATTCTTTATTTCCCACGTAGTTGTAATCCCAATCTGTACATAGCCACGTGATCCGGTTAAACATTGTTCCTGTTTTAGGCCACCTAATGTAGATCTAGAATAATGAAGCCGCGGAGCCAACACTTCCAATCTCCAATTCTTTATTCTCTGGCATAAATCTCGGTGGAGGATAACACTTGCATTACCAGCAATCGCATACTCTATGTCGAATCATTAAACATCACAAATCCACCAAAACCCCAACTCGTCGAAGCTTCACCTACTTACATACCTCGGTCTACACGAGCACAAAAGCTCCACATCCCCTCCGAGCGCACGAGCAGCTGCTCGCGCAGCTCCCGCTAAAATGCAATTATTACGACTTCTAGTCGCGGTAGCCGTGGTGCTATTCTCCGTCGTTGTAATCGCCGCCGAGGATTACTACAAGGTGCTTGGACTCGCGAAGTCCGCGTCAGAGAGGGACATCAAGCGCGCATACAGAACACTAAGCAAGAAATACCACCCCGACAAGAACCCGTGAGTGCAGCTATTATCCTCTTATTTCTATATCTCCACGTTCTGTCGAATATCTACCTGGTTCCACACATGGTACACGTTACATCCGCAAGGCAACTGCTAACCCACCTAGTGGCGATGATACGGCGCGTGAGAAATTCGTCGAAATAGCAGACGCCTACGACGTGCTCTCGACCAGCGCGCTGCGCAAAGTATACGACCAATACGGACACGACGGGGTAGAGCAGCACCGCAAAGGCCAAGCGGCCGGCGGCAGCCACGACCCATTCGACCTGTTCTCGCGGTTCTTCGGTGGAGGTGGACACTCGGGCCACGCGCCTGGACACCGCCGTGGACCGGATATGGAGGTGCGGGCGGCGCTGCCGTTGCGGGATTTCTACAATGGGCGCGAGATCAACTTCCTCGTTGAGAAGCAGCAGATTTGTGATTCGTGTGAGGGGACGGGATCGAAGGATCGACACGTTGTTACTTGTGATCGGTGCTCTGGGCGTGGTATGGTTATTCAGAAACATATGCTTGCGCCGGGGATGTTCCAGCAGGTGCAGATGCAGTGTGATAAGTGTCATGGACAGGGGAAGAAGATTAAGAATCCTTGTCCTGTTTGTCAGGGGAATCGGGTTGTTAGGAATGAGGTCGAGACCAGTGCGACTATTGAGCCGGGGATGGGCAAGGGGACTAGGCTTGTGTTTGAGAATGAGGCTGATGAGAGTCCGGATTGGATCGCTGGGGATTTGATTGTTGTTTTGGATGATACGGAGCCTGAGCTTGGGACATCGGACGAGGAGAAGACGGACGGGACGTTCTTCCGGCGGAAGGGGAAGGATCTTTTCTGGAAGGAGACTCTTTCACTGCGTGAGGCGTGGATGGGTGGTTGGAGTCGCAATCTTACGCACCTTGATGGACATATTGTTCGTCTTGGACGTGGACGTGGTGAGGTCGTGCAACCCTTGGCTGTTGAGACTATTGCCGGGGAAGGCATGCCGCATTACTCCGAGGGTCATTTACATGATCACCATGATGAGAATGATGAGGTGGGTAATCTGTTTGTTGAGTATACTGTTATCCTGCCGGATCAGATGGAGAGCGGGATGGAGAAGGACTTCCATGCTCTTTGGGAGAAGTGGCGCAAGAAGATTGGAGTTGATTTGGCGAAGGATTCTGGGCGACCGGTTGTCTCTCCGCCGGCGGAGGATAAGGATGAGTTGTGATGATTACCTTTCCAAGCCTTGTTATTTTGATTCCCTTTTCCCTTGGTCATTGTATATTGATTGCATCTGTTGATTTGCGTGTATTTTAAGGCTATGGACTGGAGTAGATTAGACCCTTGGCTTGTATTGAAATGTTGGAAAAGATATACAATAGACACGGCCCGAGTTCTACGAGGCAGGGGAAGAGAGGTCTGCTTTTCTCGAGTAGAGGATAATTGTAGAGAATTGAAGACAGTCCAATTGGGCCGGCACATTTGAACTATCGATACGCGTGCGACCAGGATACTGTTCATGGCGGCTCAGTGTCAGATGTAGATCGACGATCTGTCAGATCTATTGAATTCTGTACGCAATGCACGAAACTCCAGATTCTGATTCCACCTAACACTGTTTGGTCCCGATGCATACATCCCACATGCTGGGCTTAGTGGCGCAGGATGTAAACAAAGAAAGAGAGGGTGGACAGCACATAGATCTACGGCGATGGTCTAACTGGAATAGGCGTTAGAG
>PKQL01000260.1:0-37395 GCA_002916455.1 Penicillium sp. CF05
ATACTAATCCATTCATTAGGCACCTTCACTGTACGGCCAGATTSGTCTTGGAGAAGGAAACCTTCCAAAATTGCTGGCTGCTTGCAACGGCACGGAGTATCTGATGGCAGCATTTATCCCTATTTTCATCATTGAGAAAGTTGGACGTCGCCCACTGATGCTGTTCGGCGTATGTCTCCCCCATCTCCATTGATATCCCCAACTAACCAAGAATTATAAACCAGGCCGCCGGAATGTCGATTTCAATGGCCGTCCTAGCCGGTTCAAACTACCGCTTGACCCAGCTAGGTGACAGCAGCGCCGGTATCGCACAGGCCGTGTTCCTTTTCGTCTTCAACACCTTCTTCGCCATCGGTTGGCTCGGAATGACTTGGCTGTACCCAGCCGAGATCGTGCCCCTGCGAATCCGTGCCCCAACCAACGCACTCGCCACCAGCGCGAACTGGATCTTCAACTTCATGGTCGTGATGATCACGCCTGTTGCATTCGCGAATATCGGATACAAGACCTATATCATCTTCGCTGTCATGTGAGCTCTAAATCGCCCCCACATTAACCCTAAGCAGTTCAACTAATACCCGACAGTAACGCATTCATTTTCCCCTGCGTATACTTCTTCTTCCCTGAGACTCGCTACCGTTCCCTGGAAGAGATGGACGCCATCTTCAAGAAGTCTACCAATGTCTTCAACGCCGTTACCATCTCCGTTAAGGAACCTTATCGCTATGATAAGCACGGTGAGCTTAGACCGGAGTACGTCGAGGAGGCTCTGCGCCATGCCAGCACCGATGTGCACATTGCCGGTGGGAAGTTTGAGAGTGATGAGAGTGGCACTGAGGTTAAGGCTTGAGTGCTGGAAGATAGGGTTGGTTGTGTATGTTGGTGGATCTCGTTTATACCCGTAGTGCTGGTGTGATTTGATTCTTGTATCTTTTCAGTGTTTCTGTATGGCTTTTAGATGTAAAGGGAGATTAATGGCAGACTTTTTGCGTCGAACTTTTATCAAGTGGTCCCATGTGAGATATATCCTGTTATGCTATTGTAGATGTCACCATCATAGCCGGCAGGTACATGTTCCAAGGTTACTAATGAGGCGGACGAGTTAGGCATGGTATCTTCGGTGCTCAGTCCCATTGGATATATAATGCAAAGGTATCAAGGCATTGACAGAAGAATATCCATCGATGGAAATGGTAATATTCGTGAGTAAATTCTACATAGCTATGTAAACTATCTGTGGTGGAACAAGTTGAAGGATCCGGGTATTCCAGCTCATCTCAGCGTGACATGCATATCATTCGAGATCAATGTGAAACAAGGAACTCGAGGATAATGCTTGTAACTTCGAATCGAAGAAAAGAAAAAGGTTGTGACACAACACAAAAAAAAAATGAAGCAAAAGAAAAAAAAAATGTAGGTACGTCCGCCCTTTTGTTAACATTACATGGGTGCCAGTGGAAATACAGACAAGGCAGCATCCAGGACACGGACGGAAGATTGAGAAGATGAAAGCGAAAAGACGGATGAAATGATTCAGATGCGGAGATATATGCTCCAGCGCAAAGCATAGATTCAAGGATTGTTCGTTCGTCACGGACGCGGGGGGTAAGTGGATATCAAGATCGAGGCGAAAAATGTGGTCATACTAGGCAAGCTCATTTCCGTCCAGCGGGGCCACTGACGTGGCAGTGGGAATGCCTATGTTCTGCATAAGACAGAGGCTCTAAGCAGAGGTGAGGGTCATTCAATTAAGCGTCCCGGGTGGGGACGGGCTTTCGCGAGATCGAGCCAGACAGAGAAATCGGCGGGGAAGTCGGAAGGGCTGGAAGCTCGCTGGTGGGTGGAGGTGAAGGTGCAGTTATGGGACTTGGCATTTGCAGCGCAGCCGGAGCAGGTGCAGGAGCGGCTGGAGGGCTCGAAACCTGTGGCGCATCGGGTGCAAGAGCGGCGGGGGAATTTGAAACTTGTGGCGCAGCGGGAGCGGGGGCAGGGGCAGGAGCAGGAGCGGCAGCAGCTAATGGGCTCGAAACTGCAGGCGCAGCGGGCGCTGCCATGGGCGGAGCGACGTTGCTGGCACTATTGCTGCGTTGGCGTTGGTTGACAGGCATGACAGGCCGCTGCATCCCAGGAGGTCCGTATGGACCGGGGCTCATCGAGCGCGGGCCGGGCCGGGGGCCAGGAGACATGGAGCGAGGCATTCCTCCGGGCCCGGGTGACATTGAGCGAGGGCCGGGCATTCCGCCAGGCCCAGGAGACATCGAGCGTGGGACAGGTCGCCCTGCTGGTCCCGGCGACATTGACCGAGGACCGGGAGACATTGAGCGGGGAACGGGCATTCCGCCAGGTCCCGGAGACATCGAGCGAGGCCCAGGCATACCTCCAGGTCCGGGTGACATGGAGCGGGGAACTGGCGGGAACTGGACAGCAGATCCCGGGCCGGGGTAAGGGCGAGGAGGCGGAGGTCCAGAGAAGCCAGCGCCACCGGGGGATCTTGGGCGAGCATCCTGAGGATAGAATCTTGGACCAGGGGGACCCGCGGGCATCATTGGGCGACCATCAGGGCCCATGATGGGTGGGCCGCGAGACCCGGGAGCGCCAGGGGGAGGACGCGCGCGAGGCATCACAGGACGAGCCGATAGGCAAGAGCGTGGAGCAACTCCTTGCTGGGGGCCATTAAGGCGCGTACAGAGAGCCCATCCATCGTCGTACTCGTGAAGCAAGCGCACAAGCGCTCCCGCGTGGAGTCCAAGCTCGTCTTCCATAGAGGGGTTGAAATCCAGTTGCACACGGTAAACATTGTTAGGGGGTGGTGGGCCAGCAGCCATGATGCCGGCAGCGCCGGCAGCTCCTGCGGCACCGGCGCCAGCAGCAACAGGCGAGACAGCAGTAGCATCGATAGGAACAGCCGCAGATTGGGTCGAGCCAGTAGGGGAATGGCCGTGTGATTCGGCGGAATGGTAGCGATCCGAATCATTGGACGCTCGTGATGAAGCAGCAGCACCTGCTGCAACACCCACAGCTCCGGCACCAACTGCGGCAGCTGCGACGGTCGGCACAGAAGGTCCAGGGGTCGATTCAGACGGTCCAGTAGCTGATTCGGCAACCGAAGGCGCGGGCTGGGTGGCAGGGGTGGTGGCTGGGCTGAAAGGATTGACAGGGTCGCTGAAGGGGTCGGAGTTGCTCCCAGCAGACTTGGGTGGAGTAGGAGGCGGCGTGTCACCAGTGAGATTACGAGAGGCGACGGCGGCCGAGCCAGCTGCAGCACCTGCAACAGCAGCGGTGGCTGGGGTCAAACCTCCGGAAGTACCAGCAGTGGCTGGGTTCAAGGCACCGCTGCCGCTCAGATCGGGCGCGAATTGAGTGACAGGACGAACATTAAGCTGCGGGGGCGGCGTAGGAGTCTGTGGCTTGGAAGGAGGAGGAGGCGGGAAAGCAGCCGCGGTACCCTCTGGCAGTCCTTCACCACCGAATGTCTTCTCATTCTCCAGCTGATATCCCTCCTGGCTTCTCTTCTTCTTGCGGATAAAGAAGAAGATCAGCGCAGCCATCACACCCACGCCGAAGATGACACCGATGGCCACACCAGCCTTCGCGCCACCAGTCATACCCTCAGAAGCAGCAGTTCCAAGAGCAGTGGACGAGGCCGATGCGGCAGAGTCTTTGCTCGATCCGGTGGAGGTTGCCGTGAGCAGATCATTGACATCCTGGGAAGATCCTGAGGTGGACGATGCCGACGTCACAAAAGAGGTTGTCGTGATCGGAGCCTCCGACTCACTAGAAGTAGTGGTTGCTTTCTTAGTCTCGGTGGTCTCCGCTTTAGTTTCCTGAGTGGTGTGGGCCACGGTCTCTTTGGTGGTAGTGGGTTCCTCCTTGGTCTTGGTTGTAGTCGCCTCATCCGTATTTTTGCTCTTGGTTGTAGTCGCCTCATCCGTATTTTTGGTCTCGGTTGTTTGTTCCTTGGTCCTGGTTGGCGCGCTGACAGGATCACCAACACCAGCATTTGCTTCCGTCGCAGTCTTGTGATGGGCACCTGTCAAATAACCTCCCACATCGCCTTCGAAGTCCGGATCCAGAGTCTGGTAGACAATCACGACATCGGCTCGCTCCTCGAGGACTCCTCGTTCCTCAACATTTCCTCGCTCCTCTGGTTCCTCCACATTGCGTCCATGGTTGTGGTGCGCATGCCCGTGCATGTTGTTGACTTCACTATCCTAGGATATGGTGAAGGGGAGGGAGGGATATCCAGAGCGGGTATTGCTCCTAAAGAGAGGGATAAGCCCAGATTCCTAGGTGAGTGATTTCCGAGAATCCGCGTGTGTGCGTCGATTCCAGGTGTGGAATGTGGAGAGAAAGAATGGACGACTGAGATCGAGCACCGCCGATTGTCAAGTCAAGAATAAAAGAAAGGACGTCGACTTCCAGGTCGTACTAATTGAAAGAAAGGACGGGGAAAGGATAAAATAGGTAGAGAAAGAGCAAAAGAGAAAAGCCTCAATACGAGCCCCGGGATACCWCGAGGAGCCGAAATGWGATCTTTGGGACCCTGTGTATACAATAACATGCTAACCCAAATAGGTAGTGATATACCCACTTTCCGTCGATTTGATTGGATAACACACGGTACCTGGCCCGAAGGAGTTACCAGCCCCACGGCCGAGAACCCTTGCAGACCCACTTTGATTTAAGTCACCTTTTTTGGGCTTTTTTGGGCTTTTAAGAGTTGGAGATGGACTTATTTCTACCCGTACGTACGGAGTACACGATGTATAGTGAAGTTCAGCTTAAAATATCTCTGATACATAATCCAACTTACCGAACACTTGGCAAAGTACACGGGAACTCGACAAATCTCATCACTCGGCACCTGCTAGCCCCATTTGCCCGGTCCCCAAGCGGCATATTTCGCTAAAGTGTAGCCCTGCACGCGGGCCCCGAGCACAGACTCTCCATGGTTGTTTCACCCTAGCACAAACAGCCCCATCTAATTGATCGCTCACAGAGCCCGTAATTTCCGGTGATGCCGGAAATTCAATTTTAATCCATTCTAATTTAATCAATATAATAATAATAATGCATGGCTCCCTGCCAAGGTTGTGCATTGTTGCTGCCTCTCAGGTCCCTCAGGGGTAACGCTCTTGGAACCCTGGAAACATATTCGCATAATATTCTGTTATTCTGTGCCTCCCTTAAGATACAATTATGTGTGTCAATGTTGTAGGTAGTACGGAGTACTCTGTAGATAATCAGATCTGGTACCCTCATAATGGTGCAGAATTGCTGCAACCCGGGAATATGCTTCAGTGTGTTGATAATTCACTCGCGGGGTCCCATGCTTGTGATTCCGATCCACTCGCGGTATAACCCGATGAGGCGCAGGAAAGTGTGGCGTAGCCCCTTCATACATCCATATCATACCATTGCTTCAAGTCCGAGCAAAATATGGATGGGAAAGGGCCTAAGGTTAATGTCAGAGTTTATTGTAAGATATCAGGTCAGGTCGCATACCTCTGTTGCCGAGAGTCTTTCGCTGCTCTCGTAGCACAATAGGTGGCTGACTAAATCACGGCCATTCGAGGATGCACCCGGGAGGATGTCCTCCCAGGTTTGCGTGGGGAACGAGTGGAATTCCACTTTTCCCCAATCTGGCAAGACATGGACTTCCTGTCCAATGGTTATTAACGTCTTTTCCATACGTGGCAGGTGCAATGCTTACCGGCCAGCGCTGTTCATCCGGAGTGCCCAGTAATTTGAAGATCGAGAAAATCAGCGACAGATCGCTGCCCACGGGCCCGGAGTCGAAGAGCTGGTGGTGGCCGACGGCAATGGCTTCTGCTATTACACAACCAGCAGCCCAGATGTCGAGGGATGATCCATACTCTTTGAACCCAAACAGAATCTCTGGGGCTCGATAGCACGTCGTGCCCACATCGGTGATTTTCTGCGTGGATGGCTCGGATCCTGCCTCGCCTTCTTTCCATGAAATGCCGAAGTCTGCCAAGTACGCTGGTCCGTTGGGAGAGTCCATCAGAATATTGGAAGGTTTGATGTCCCGATGAAGTATACCCATGCCGTGGAGATGGGCAAGGGCACAGAAGAGGTCTCGCAGAATCGATCGTGTTTGAGCAGCACTTACCATGTCTCGCCGCAGCAAGTGCTCGAAGTCATATCGCAAAAAGGGAAAGACCAAGACAAACCGGCCACCATCAAGATTAAATGTCTCGATCAATGGAATTATATGTGCGTGAGAAGCTTGGCGCAGCAACCGCGCTTCACGGTGAGCATCATGGGGGGCTGTCATCATATGGGGAATAGTGACTTTGACTGCCCGAACGGTCCCATCTTCCAACTTTGATCTGTAGATGGAGGAGTGGAGGCCAACATAGTGGTGGAAACATGACCGATATTGACCAACCACTTCCCCGGTTGAGGTCTCTGGTTCTTCAAAGTCATCCTCGACATGCTGTGGGCTGCTAGTGACCATCTTCGTGGACCCTGCCACCTCAGCTTCATCAATTGCCTTTTGGCATATGGAATCATATTCGTCCTGTATGAAACAGTCTCAGTTGGACTGTTTCCTTTCACGTCCGTTTTTAGAAGGCGCACAACTCACTTTTGAGACCGCCTTGTCATACGCCTCGGTTTCAAGCTGCTTCGCTTGAGTCATGGCTTCTGCAAATGCGGAGGCAGGTGTGGAAGAAGCATGCTGATAAGCCGCCGTGCTACAAACAGATCAATCTAGTGCTCATGTTGTAAACGGAGAATTCGCTTACAGGGACTGTATGGCTCGTAGCCGGTCTGAGAACCCGAAATTGTCCTTCCAGGACATGATGGATATGAACGACTGCTAATCGAGATTGTATGGCTTCTACCGTATACTGCCTTGTAGTTACTACACCAGCGTGCAGTAAACAATCAAAGCAAAGTAAGTATAGGGGGAGATCTATTCTATCATGCTATCAGAATCAAACCTGAGGCAGTAAGGCGCCAACATCCACTGCCTGGATGATGTCATGTGACCAATCAAGGAGTAGGTACAGTGATGTGACGTAAATAACAGCAATTTAGGCTGTTATGGCTGAGTTAACACCGCCAAATACTGTATTACCATAACCTCCTCCGTCATTCCATCCCCCATTGCCCGTCCTCGGCCATCATCGAATGACACGCTACCAACTGACACTGGCATTCAGCCCCGATCCCGCATTCATTTCCTTTACTTGACTGGGCTGTTCTTACCGGGAGCACCGCAGGAATCTCTTGGTTCTCTCTTTCATGTTATGCGCTTCGTGCGCTACCTTGCTCAATACCTCAATACCTCAATACCCCGGAATCTGAATCATGGACCTCTCACGGCAAGAGTACCCAACGTTGCTGGTAAGATTGAGCCGGGCGAGCTTTGTAGTTGACAAACGAAGTACCTAGTTACTGACCATTGGTCGCATTTCTTTTATTTAGGCCACCCTGCATCCCGGCCAAGCTACAACCGTCCTGAGCGATCGCATTCGAATCATAAACAAGGTCAATGCGGATATCGCGGATTATCTACAGGTATGACAACCTGTGATCTGATACGATCACATTCCTGGGATTGGATTCTCGATGGGAAGCGATATCGGTGTTGACAAACTGGCGATAGGAACGACGTCGGGTTGAAGAAGCATACGCCCAAGGGTTGCGGAAGCTGGCGCATCGGCCACAGGCGGACAATGGAGCTGCTCTTGGGTAAATTGGCCTTTCCCTAGAAGATTGAAGTTCTGGTGCGCCCGATGATGATGCTGACTTGCGAAACTAGCATTTTCCAAATCCCCTGGCAACGCATCATCAGTGCGACCGAAACGCTCGCCGTGTCGCACGAGACCCTTGCGAACAAGATCGAGGAGGATGTCGAGCGACCTCTAAGAGAATTTAGCAGCAAGAATACAGAGATGAAGTCGATGCCCGGTATCCAGAGTGATCTGGCGGGGCTGGCGAAGAATGTGGAGACTGCGCAGAAGAAGGTGGACAAGGCCAGGGCAAAGGGTGCCAAAGGTGCAGACAAGCTTACTAGCGAGATCGCCAACGCGGAGGAAGTCCATCAGCAATGGGATTCGCGGGCTCCCTTTGTTTACGAGCAACTCCAGGCCGTCGATGAGACTCGGCTCAACCACCTTCGGGATGTGCTAACACAATTGGAGACTCACGAAGTGGATCAAGTCGAGCGTGGTCGCCAGGCTGCTGAAAGTTGCTTGAATGTTTTGCTCAACGTGGAAACGGCAGATGAAATCAAGACCTTTGCGGCTAGGATGGCGGGTCCACGGGTCCCTGCGACCCAGCCCATCCCCAGAAGACAAACTGAACCGGCTGAGCCACCTTCCACAATTGAACCAGTGTCTGACCGGACACCAACTGCTCCAATCCAGCCTCAGTTATCCACGCCACCAACAGAAGCACCCCTTCCGGCCCCTCCACGCATCCAGGATGATGAGATAACCCAACTATCAGAGACGTCCGAGAGACATGCAGTCGCTCAGGCACCGCCAGGTAAGCCCCGCAGCCAGATCATGATTCCATCGCAGACGCAAGTTCTGACGCTTTATCCAGTACCGGAAGCACAGCCACGGCATACTCCCCTGGGGGGTTTGAGACGTCTTGGAACTGTCATGAACCGGAGAAAGAGCGTTGTCATACCCTCAAGTGGACCTTTTGATCGAAAGGCAGAAAAGAAGCGTAGTCCCTTTGCTGCGTTCAAGAGAGCTGATTCCTCTCGCGATATGCAAATACCGGAATCTCCGCCCCCGACCGCCTCTGACCGTCCGGGGACATCCTTGACCGATCAGTCATCCTTACGGAATCCTAGTGTGTCGCAAGATCGCTCTGGATTAGATACTGCCGCTACTATGCCTGAAGAGCACCCGGAGACCCCTGGGAATGGGGCTGCCCCGGAAGCTCCTGGGCTCGCCAATAACCATGTTAATCAGGTAAATTACCAACCAGCGATTTACAAATCAAATCTGCAACAATCACTGACTAATCTCTTGTTTAGCCACTGGTGGATTCAGAAGGGTTCACTCAGCGCCCTGCAACAATTGATGAGATCACGCGTGCCCAGAATGAGGCTGCGGGGTAGGTGACCTTGTGCCAATGGTGATAGACGAATGCTGACCAGTATCACTACAGCCTGGATGAGTCTGGTATGAATCTGAGAATTCGAGACCAGCCCATCTTCGAAGATGAGAGCCAAGCGAAGCAGGCCATGAATGACATGGCAAATACTCTCCGAATGGTTAGTGACAGGTCTCGCCTCTCAGACATGGTGTATAATACTTACTTCGTCATACAGCGAGCCCCACCGCCAGGAATCAGACGCAATGCGGGCACCATTCGCGGACGCCGTGATGTTCGCAATACAGTGTTTATTCCTTCCCCTGGCAATGAACTTCCGCCATCTTCGGCGGGATCGGAGTCCCAGCCCCCAACCTCGCCAATCAGGCATATGACCTCCCCCAGCATTGCCCCCAGCACTGCTACGGATGATCACACTATATCAGATACCACGTCCGTTCGCTCTGGACACGCTATGCATACTGCGGGAGCTTCAGTCCATCCTGATCTATATGAATCGGGCTTGAATGCTTCAATCATTGAGACCGTCAATGCATGGTTCTCAGAGGGCAATGTCACCAAGTCCTTCGTCATTGGCGAGCTTGCTATGGCAAACAATCCCACAACTGGTACTGCGGCGGACCAGGCACGCATCCGACTCGATAACTTCCAAGTGCTGGAAAAGGTGGCGGCCAATCCCCACTTCGTCCAGGAGATTGCCAAAGACGCCGGCGATGACAAGAGAGGCGAATACGATATCCAGCTCGGCAGCATCTCCCGGCCTATGCCGACAGTCGCATTCAAGTATCAACTGCATATCGACCCAACCAATCCCTCTGCCTACTGTCCCGTGATATTCAAGCCAGTCTGGAACTTAGAAGAAACACAGGCTAGCGCCATCATCTACTATACCCTCAACCCATCATTCGTGTCTCACACAGGGGAATCAATTACCCTCAAGAACCTCGTCTTGACTATCAATTTGGATACCGCCACCCATGACGAAACTACCAAGCAGCCGCGCGAGTCAGTCGCCCACGCCATCAGCGCCGCCATGTATCCCAATACCGGCGCCACCTTCCGTCGCAAAACCTCCACCGTCACATGGAGAATTCCCGAGCTGGAAGTCAAGGCTTCCACCACCCCAGGCGCAGACAGCAAGCTCCTCGTCCGCTTTGTGACGTCCACCCCCGGACCCCGCAAGGGTACAGTCGAAGCGAAGTTCGAGCTCCGCGGTGCTGAATCCGCTTCTCAGCTGGGCATTAGCCGTGCTGCCTCGGATGTAGAGCAGAAGGAAGCCGACCCCTTCGCCGACGAGGGTCGTGAGTCCCCGCTGTCCGCGACTTCATGGCTAGGTGTCCCCATTACACGCAAGCTGATCGGTGGGAAGTATGTCTCGTCCTAGATATGTCTTCAATGTTGAGCAAGGCGGGATGGAGCTACCCGTGCCTGATCGTATATATCCCTCCCATGCAATTGTTCTTCTGTTATTTGTCCACTGTTTGGACTACGTGTGTCAGCATAGGCATCCCTGCAGATAGGGCCCAAATCGGAGCATCAGAAGCTTAGGATGTTGCCATTACTTTTTCCCCCTTCGTTTTCTTTCTGCCATCCCTTCCCCGTCTCTTGTTTCCCGAGTCTTCCCTTTTGCAAATAGCGGTTCTGTTATGAATTTCCGCGTTGTCTTTTTGTTTTGGTTGTTGTTTTGTGTAGGTAGGCATTCGCTTCGCGTACATATGTATGTAGCTCTATGTACCATTTCAAAGCGCGGAGTAATTAATGGCAGCGAATAGCACTAAATATGCTTAATATGCGTTCAAATGGCACATACCTATCAAACTACGAAGGGGGAGAAAATGTCTATATAGCCAGGTATCTAAAGAGGCTAACTGAGGAGACTACTAAGACCACTAAAAAGGCATATAAAAGACACATAAAAGACTAAGACTACCTAAGAAGAATACTATTCTTGCTATAGAAATTGACCCTATAGAAGCTCAAATGATGATATTGTAGGAATTAATTACAATAACTTGTACGAAGGAGATAATAGTAAACTGGCTAGAAAATACCATATGGCGCATTGGCGGTTGTAGACTGCTGTAGTATCGAAGGCTACATTCTAATAATCTATGCATGTTCTTCACTCAGTGCCCTGCTCAAACTGCCTCAAGACCTTCAGTTTGAGGTTGATCTGTTCTGGAAAACCCCGAAAGCTGCAGAGCTGCGCCGTGAAAGAGATAAGCTAGATAAGGAGTACAGGGCAAACCTGGCTGTTTGGTTGGACCAAAAATCTCGAGAGCGCGGATTGAAGGAAACTTACAAGAGCTGAGATCGTGTGAGCAAAGAGTTGTCGATTGGGGCTGGATCGCATTCTCCTAGACACACAACGACTGGACGCGGTCGTTGACCTACTAGGATTCATTATGAAGGAGGCCATGACGATCTCACCCTATACTTCCCGCCACAACTTCAATCATGTCTCTATGGAGGATGATCCAATTACCCTCGATTGAGTTGTTTTTCCTCTGCTCGTATGGCTTGGCGGTTTTCTTTGCTTCTTCAAACTTGCGATATTGCTAGATAACACTTGGTAGTTTAAACAATGTATATCATTATCCTGCCGTGATTTTGAAAATGTAAAAACCGCGTTTCCAGCCGTAGGGATGTCGAAAAATCCAATTAATAGGATTTCATTACCTAGAGGGCTTGTAGACAAGGTACCTACCTACCTACCTACAATGTATGTACCTAGGTAAGTACTACTACCTTCTTCAGCCTTTTATACGTCCAAATACCGATATGGTCAGACTCGGCACTCGGAAATTTCCAGACCCACCTCGGGGGCGGGCCGCTTAGCTTCATTCTTATTCCACTCCTGTCCGCCCTCGATTCCTTGGCATGGATGCCCAAGAACCGAGTACCGAATTGTGGAATTGGACGGAGGACGGTGCAGTTCAAAGAAACACCTTAGGAGCTGTCCATCTACATGAAGAGGCATTGCAGAAAAGGGAGGAATTTTGCTCGTGTTGGGTTCCCCTGGCTCTGGATGCTCTACACTTCTCAAGGCGCTATCAGGGGAAACGGCGGATTTGAATATTACGCCAGAATCGTATATCAACTTTCGAGGTTCATTTTCGATAGCCCATTCAACGCCTTGGACTTTTCCTCAAAATATTCAGGATTGGACGTGGCCAATATCCGTTCTTCGCTCCGCGGGGATGTTCTATAAAACGCTGAGCTCGATGTACACCTGGCGCATCTAACTGTTGGTGAGACTTTGACGTTTGCCTCTCGTGCTCGCTCTGTCCGACACGTTCCAATACGCTTTGACCGCGATCACCTAAATACAGTACGCCGCGATACCATGATGGCCATCTTTGGTCTGAATCATACTATCAACACGCATGTTGGAGATGACTTCGTGCGTGGTGTCAGTGGCAGAGAGCGCAAGGGAGTCAGCATCGCCGAGGCTTCTGTGGGTCTTCGGGGCCTGGTGAGCTGACAACATACCTCGAGTTTTCTGACAAATTTTGAAACCCTCCATAGATGAGTTTGTAGAACGATGGCAATTGAGCAGCTAAAGAACTTACTCTCTGAGCTTGCATCAGCAAGGACATCCCCCAGAAGAGAGAACGACTGAATACTATCATTCCAGACGAGCTGAGCAGGCTAAGCAGCAGCGCTCCAAATCTCCTTACAGGATATCGCATGCTCAACAAATATCCCTAACTCTTTGGCGCGCTTACCGGAGATTTCTGGCTGACCCTGGGTTCACCATTTCTTCCCTTTTGTTTAACGTCGTTATGGCGCTCATCTTGGGAAGCATGTTTTACGATCTCAAGCCGGATACATCCAGCTTCTACTATCGTGGAGGACTCATCTTCTTCTCGCTCCTTTTCAATGCTTTTGCGAGCCAGTTGGAGGTAGGTCCCTCCCGCATTGATAACTTGAAAATAGGACCTGACAATCTATGCCGAACGCCCTGTTGTCGAGAAGCAGAATCACTATGCTTTCTATCACCAGTCGGCTCAGGCAATTGCAAGCTACTTGACTGATCTACCATACAAGATTGTGAATATGTTTGTTTTCAACATTCTGACTGACTTCATGGCAAATCTGAGGCGAGAGGCGGGTGCTTTCTTCTTTTTCTGCTTTACCACCCTCCTCGCCACTCAGGTTCAGTCAGCCATTCTCCGCACATTGGCCTGTATAACCCGGACGTCTGATCAGGCTATAATCCCCAGCGCCGTCCTCAGCCTCGGACTGATGATATACACCGGTTTCACCACTCCACCAGAGTACATGCCTGGATGGTCGCGTTGGATGGCGTATATAAATCCCCTGGCATACGGCTTCGAGGCTTTGATGGCAAATGAATCCCACCGTCGAGAGTTTTTCTGCGTTGACATGGTTCCAAGAGGTCAAGGGTACACAATCTTCCGTCTGAGTCGCGCATCTGCTCTGTCGTTGGGTCAGAGGCCGGCTCGGCCTTTGTTAATGGAGACGACTATATCAATAAGTCTTTTTGGCTACTTGAATGTGCACAAATGGAGGCCAGTATATGTGTCGATGGCTGGGTCAAACCCGGCGTATCAACTATTCATGGCAAAGCTCTATTCCAAGACTGTGCAAGCACGCACTAATCATGACCTTATTAGGGTGTGTCTGGTGCAGGCAAGACAACATTGCTGGACGTTCTGGCAACTTGCGTCACCACCGGTGTCGTCACTGGTAGTACAATGGTCAATGGAAACCCAACAGATCCCTCTTTCCAGCACAAGGTTGGCCATGCTCAGCAGCAAGATCTCCATCTCCGCACCATGCAGTTCGCGAGGCGCTTCGGTTCAGTGCCATTCTTAGTCAATCTGCAGTAAGAACTCGATCCGAGAGAGGATAGCAAGTGGGAATTGATGAGCGCAGCGCGCACTGTCATTGAGCTTGTTTCATTCATTGGAATCGAGTCTCATATGCCTGTCTTGTAAGTCCATCTTCTTCAACTTCAACGGGATACAAGCCGAAGGTCATCCGGCTAATGATCTAACTTAGCCTTCCTGGTATCATGCCATTATTGGCAGTCTTCGTTCGATTTTGTGATTCATAATCTCACTCATGATGAGACAGAAAGTAATATTGCCTTCCTTGATCAGGCTGCCGCATACACGCCTCTAAGGGCGCGCTCCCCAGGAAGCATCATCTCGAAGTCTGAGATGGAGCAGGGAATCAAACCAATATGGGACTACGGGCCAGATATGGGTTTCAAGATATAGATGTGGGGGAACTTTCCCTGATATCTAAATATCGATAACTCCGTCATAGCTTTGTTCGATAATCTCAGAGCAAAACTCCGGGCAAATTCCTTACAAGCATTGACATATCATCGCCGTTTAGGTCTGACATGCTCTATTATCCTCCGTCCCAAGATATCCAAGTCTCGAACAACCAAATAGAGGATTTGCGATCCATTTTCGGCCTTGTGTTACCCGATTGGGCAGGGGATGTATAGGTTTGCCCCCGTTGCTCAGGGGCGTCCACGGGTGCTCAGTTTCACTCGATCGAATAGTGGCAAGAGGCGAGTATTAACACGGGACGGCAATGGCGTTCCCTCTCTAGGTAAGATGATTTGAACCCTTTTTGCTAGGGGTAATAATATTTGGGCATACAGGCACTATGGCAAATTGTACTCGATGCCCTCAATAGATATAAATAAAAAAGATACATGCAGTGTTACTTTAACTACTGCATAAACAAATAGCAGATTCTCAATGACAGAACATGCAACATAGCACAAATCAACATGTGCCGGGGAATCACAGAAATACAGATAAAGGAACAGTAAGAAAATACGATGATGATACATATCACATCCTAGCAGCGCGGGTGGTCTTGTCATAGAAATCCAAGGTCATGGCGGCTAGGAAACATGGAATATCCTTTCTTTCCTCAACCCAGAATTTGATGAGAGGCTTAATTTCCATGGCGAACAGACTGTTTGGTCCGCCCGATATCTTCATGGTGCCGTTCTCACCATCGAACACAATGGAGTTTTCTTCACCATTGCCCATGCTGCCAGGACCAGAGTCAGAAGGCGCATCAGAATCACCGTGTCGGTATGCGGAGGAGAGGTGGAACATGGAAGTTACACGCACTCTACCATTCGGCAGGAAATCAAGCTTGAAGCCGAGGAGAGAGGCAACGGCTTCCCGGAACTCGGAGGACTTAGCTGTCCAGATCTCCTTCAGTCGCCGCATACGCTTCTCTTTATCGGCAACAGTGCGCTCCATGTCTTGCATTTCGAGCTTTATGCTCTCCAAGGCGCTGGCCGGAACGACTTTGACATCAGTATGGCCCCCGCGCAGCTGCGCCATGAGGTCTCTGTTCGCAGACTGGAGAGTTGCAAGAGTAGTCATCTTGATTTGCTCGGCTTGGGCTGTCGGATTATCGCGCAATTCAAGGACGCGGGTTCGTGACTTAGCCTTCAAAGACTTAATCTGTGACTTGGCCGCATCCAGTTCCCGGCGAGCGAGAGTCGTGGCCTGGTCTGATTTGGAAAGATGTTCCTGGAGCTTGCGGTTCTTACGGGTGAGCACAGCGATACGCTCACTCTCGCCTTCGCTATCGGTCGGAGAAAGAGGCCGCTTGACGCCTCTTGCTTCGTCAGCCTTTGGTACCTCCTGCTTGGAGAGCTCTTCATGAACTTTCTGGAGTTCACTGCGGTATTCATCGACGAGTTGTTGCAGCTGGGTTATCTGTTGGGATTTTTGTCCATCAAACTGTGACTGATCTTCGTTCATTGTGGCCTCTTCCGCATCAAATGTCTCGAGTTGAGCGCGCAAGTATTCGACTTCTTTCACTGCAAGCGCACGCTGGCGCTCCAGTCGAGCTCGAAGTCGGCCTTCCGCGGCACCTCCTGCAGAAGCAGAGGTTCCAACCCGGAGTTTCTCCAACTCTTGTTGCAGATTATTTTTATCACTCTCGAGGCTCTTGATAGCCTCGTCTTTCTCAAGTAATTGGGCCTCAACAGTTCCGAGACGATCAAGGAGCGTGGCAATTTCAATTCGTCCTTGGACCACCGCCCTCACGACAGCATCTGGCGAGTCGAACTCTGCAGGCTGGTCGTTTTCCTGCAAAAGACTGACCCAAGATTGCCGCTCATCTTCCAAAATCTGCTTCTGAATCTGAACGGTGTTCAGTTCAGCTTCAAAGCCCTTCATCAATTGGAGCTGATTCTCCACTGATCGTTTCTGTTCTTCAACGACTTCAACGTTCTTCGAGACTTTTCGAAGGTGACGCAGCTCCGTTGTTTGATCACGATTTGCTGACTCTAGTTCCCGAATATGATTGACCTGCTCGGAAAGTTCTCTCTTTAATACAGCCAAAGCCTCGGCATCATTTCCTTCGGCCTTAAGTCGAATATTCTCCGCTTCGAGTTCGGCGAATTCGCCTTCACGCTGGGATAATTTCTCCTGCGTTGACTCCTGGGATGTCCTGGCATTTTGGATGTCGTTCTGGAATTCTTCGATGGTCTTTTGTAGAGAAGCGCGGACCGTCTCTAACTCGTTGATCTGGTATTTAAATTGTCGTTCCTGGTCGGAAAGTCGAGCTTGAGTGTCGTCAAACTCTTCCTGCAAGTTCTGGTTCTCATCCTGGAGGCTTCTGATCTTGCGCTCAAACCCAAGCTTTTCATTCAAACCCCGATCTTGAATTTCTTTCAATTCCTTTGCGAGTTCGTCGCTCTTATGGGTGGCCCGGTTACTCGAAGATTCCGCAGTCTGCCGCAAATATTGTCAGTTTGGCCATGTGAGAGCGGGAAACTGGTAGCGGCTCACCTGCGCCTTTCGGAAATCCGCATCCGCTTTCAGTTGTAGGTCGCGGGTCTCTTTTTCATGACGAAGAGCCTCCAACTCTCGTTCCTGCTTGATGTTCTCGAGCTCGTATTTGAGAGTACTCAATTGCACGCGTAACTCGTCCTTTTCCACATCTAGAAAAGCCAGTCAGCTTTTCCGTGGCGGGCCTCTTGAGTCAGTTTGACCAAGGGATTTGTCTTACCATGAACTGGTTGATGGGACTGGACTTGAGATTGTGTAAAACGGCCAGATTGTCGCGCCGCAGTCGATCGGCGCATGGTACTCCGTGCACCAGATGGTGTCGAGGGTGAACCGAATCCAGCAATGAGCTGGGAAGCCGGTCGGTTGTTCTGGCTATTGTCCATCTAGTAAGAGCAAGGAGAGATCAGCTGTTGTGCAAAAAATCAAAATGAGACCCATTAAAGCTCACAGTGAGGTTCAGGCTATGATAAGCCCCACGTAGATTCTCGTCTAACAGGGCATGAGGCAAGAAAACACTGCACAACTTGTTCTGGAGCTGTATCAAAGGGAAGATGGTTAAAGCCGGGCGCCGCCTTGTTTAGGATTATGTCAGCCGTGAGCTGCACCCGAAAAGGGGTTAGCGCGGTTTTAAAAATTATTTCGATTTCGGCATCGAATTCTCAGTTCACCACCCTCACCCGTGACTCGTTCCTTTCACCTCGGTCTTTCGTTCGATTTCACTCAATTTCTTCCGTTTAATACCCCACAACCGTCACTATGGGCAAGGACAAGGTCGAGAAGAAGGACCGCGCTGAGAAGAAGGAGAAGCGTGCGGAGAAGGACGGTGTGCACAAGGTCAAGAAGGAGAAGAAAGAGAAGAAGGATAAGACTGCTCTTGTCGATGCAGTAGAGAAGGAGATTGGCTCTGAGGCCATGGAGGGCCTCGAGCAGACCGGCGATGTTGCAGTCAAGGGCGAGGGTGAGGTCGACGCCGTTGTCGACCGTCCCACCGGCGCCGTCGTGCCTTTCGCCAACCCATTGGTTGAGGACAAGCAGGCCAAGAAGGTCCTGAAGAGTGTCAAGAAGGGTATGTTCATTGCCTTTTTATATTTTTACTTGCATCTTTTACTATCAGTGCGCATGGCCGAATTTTATCGGATCTTCGGATCGCTCATGTCTACTGATCGCATGCGCAACATTTTTTTTCCCTTATCTCCAGATCGTCCATGCTGACATTTATTCTTCTAGCTGCTGTCAACAAGTCTCTCAAGCGTGGTGTCAAGGAGGTCGTCAAGGCTCTCCGCAAGTCTCCTATCCCCGCCGCCAACGCTCCCATCGGTGTCCCTAACGGTGTTGTCGTTCTCGCCGCCGATATCTCCCCCATGGACGTTATCTCCCACATCCCCGTCCTGTGCGAGGACCACGGCATTCCCTACGTCTTCGTCACTTCCCGCGCTGAGCTCGGTGCTTCCGCTGCCACCAAGCGCCCTACCAGTGTGGTCATGGTTACCCCCAAGGCTGCTAAGGGCAAGAAGGATGATGATGAGGAGTTCACCAAGGTGTTCGAGGAGCTTGCTGGCTTGACCCAGAAGGAGCTCAAGAAGCTGACTGTCTAAAAATGTTCTCGACTGGTCTGTTTTACCTTTTGTTATTTGCTCTTCCCACGCTGTTCACTGCGAGTGGGTTCTCTGGTTGTACAGGTTTCTGATACTGTCTGTTCAGACGGTGCATGTCTTATGGGGTCCGGCCTATGGGTATCTTTCTATTTGCTCTTTTGTTCCAACTCGGCGTTATTTCAATGGTGTACGAAAAAGGCAAGAATTCCAATGAGATACCACCACCCTCATAGACTGTCGGTTCTAAGTAAGGTCTCGGTTAATTTTAATGGACATCCCATGGAAATCCCAATCACTGCACTGCCCCAGAGGCAGTGTGACACCTGCATAGACCACGTTGTTGCCTGATTGCTGTAGCAGTTGATGCTCTCGAAGAACCTCACAGTATAATCCCTTGTGCGATAGAACGACAGGTCACACGTGAAATTGGTCTCGAGCGCCAATATTTACTAATGCACTCAGTCTAGAGGGATCAGCCCTAAATTCTTACGGATGTAATCAGTCATCCCTGGACACAGCGTAGCACTAAAGAATTGTAGATCGCAGGTGGGGCCAACATAGTGAATTTCATACACTATACATATAGCGTGAAGAGCTAAGCCGTGGGCAATCAGCCTTGCATCGTGAGGCACACTATTAGCGTGGCGTTCCGAGTTCACGTCGATCAATATGATCAATCCATATTTCCCTCGACCTTGATGTCGAATAAGGGATGAAGTACATACCCCGAGCGCAACAGAATCAATCTCAACCAATCACCATGCACAATGCAATGGATAAATCCAATCCTAATATCAGATCTTCTAGCGCTAGCCTAGATCCAGGAACAGATTTGATATTGGGCACCGAATGCTTAGAATGAGGGAAACCATTTGTCCTACACAGCTTTTTCCTTGTGTTAAAGGCACGTCCCTTGCTCCCTTGTTCTTGAAAAATGATATAAAGTACCTGAATGCCCTCATTCCCCGTCGCACAATTCATTCTTTCTGATACTGGGCCATCATATTAGCCAATTGCCTTTTTATATCTCTGACAATGCAAATCAACAGCCCGTCCATTTTATCACTCGCATTTATTTTAGCTCTTACTCCACCGACTATATCCCACCCTATCCAAACTAGCAAATGGGTCAAGATAGAACAATTCCAAGATCCCAACGACCGTGGAATATGGAAAGTCTTTGAGAAAGAAGGATATCATGATCAATTACCCGACCCACCACACGTTAAATACCACGGGGTAAGTATCATGTACGGAATCCTATATTGTCGCGGCGACTTACCTATATCGACCTATAGAACCCATCATGGCCCAACCAAAACAACGAATTAGAGCAAGAAATACCAAACGATCGCTATAAAACAGGAACTTCCGAATCGGGGAAACCAACAGTCTCAATCCTGATCCCAGCATCCACAGAAATACCCGAGCAAATGCACAAGCCCTACACCCAACAGACGGGAGAAAAGCAGGAATACCACTCAGAAGACAAGGAGAGCTCAATCGATACACTTGATGCCCAGAGAAAAGGTCACTACGAGATCCTACAATACCCGCACACAGAAGGCGCCATAAACAATGGACACCAATACACCCCGCCTGCATTTTTCTCCCACGCCTCCTCCTCATCGGGCTGGGCCTCTTTCTTTGCATACCGCTACCCCTTCCCGACGATGAGATCAGAGGCCGTGGCGTTCCCACAGTATCCTCTTCCACGAGTTTATATGACAGTGATTGTTCTCCTGTTGATGGTTTGGGTTGCTATTTTCACTATTGGGTTGCTTGAATTGGGGAATTATCTTTGGAAACGGAGGGCAGAGGCTTTGGGTAGGGAGGATGTTCAGGGCCTGCATAGCGAGGAGGGGGATGCGAGTTTTGATGAGACGATGAAGGTGCCGTTAGCAATAGTTATTGCTCCTTCGGAAAACACCCGGTCGCGGTCTGTGGGAGAATATGGGAATGGGTTTCTAGAGTCCGTTTCTAGTGACTATGAGTCGGACTCGGGCTCGGGATCCGATGAGGATGATTATCGCATCTTTTGATATATGTATATCCCACCTGTACATTCGCTAATCAATCAATCCTTACTTGTCTTCCGGTCAATGGATCTTAGCGATTATATATCAGAGGTGTGTTGTTGGCGAGGATAATGCAATCCTACTAATATCCCACTTACCCAAAACTGCAAGGGTCGTATACGAAGCACACGATAGAGTAAGAATGTCGAAGTGAGCCTAGCTAGAGATTGATACGGGGTGAAAGATCAAAAAAAAAAAAAAAAATGTAACGATCATACATATTTTTATGTGCTATTGTACATAAGCGAATGCAATCATAACCGATGGTTCATCATACCCTCAGCATCAGGCCAAGGCAAAACAAAGTTCGCGCACCTCCATTCCCCAAATAGAAAGATAAAACACATAGGGCGAAATTGTAAATCAGGGAGACCTAAGCGCGCTGGTCACTCTGCAAGTTCTCATATATGGTATGAGTATCCAAACCCTTCTGATGGGGACGAGCAGAATCATGAGCAGAGTGGGTATTGCCGTGCTGGAACTGCCTGATAGCATCACGGCCAGGGTCCTGGTCGGTGCCAATTTCCAAATCGAAGCTGACGTTCCTCGCATCGTCGGAGGGTAAGCCACCCGCTTGAATGTCCGCCGCGTCGGTGGTCTGACTCGCACCTCCACTGCCGCTAGCCGCAGAGTATTCGCCAGCCTTGATGCCCATATCTCTCTTGGCTGCAGTTGAGCCACCCCAGTACCCGGAGTTGTCCATGTGTGTGCCAGGGAAGTTGCCCTGACCGACCACGCTTTCGGGGTACTTCTGTTCCTCGTGACGGTCCTGGCGTCGAGCGCCGTATTGGGCGGAGGGAAGCTTGATGGATGAGGAGATGTTGGTGTTGGTTACTGTGGATTGGTTTCCTGCAACGCCCATGGGCTCAGCGCCACGGTTGCCAGAGAAGCCGCCACCTTCGCGGATGGACTCGGCGGCGAGTGAGTCATTGGTAATAGGGCCAGAGGGTTCTTCAATGCGCTGTTGTGTACGAGGATCGGTGGTAACTTTGGTGCCACTGTGGCCGGCAGGAATATGGACGCCTTGAGTAGACATGATGATGTGGAAAAATTAAAGAGGTAGGTAAAGGTTAGTGAAGAGATGTTTAACAGAAAAGATATGGCCGTGGTGGCATATCTATATAAGAAAGCAGTAAGAACCGCATATTGAAAGTATATGCCCTCATAGAAACCACATTGATGTCACACTTACGTTGACCAGGAGCATTTACAAGATATATGCAAGCTTAATCTTGTTGGCCAGTCGTACTCACGTCGGCTAGTTATGCTTGAGACATTCTGCTTGGCCGATACGACGAAGAGTGTGGAGCATAAGCTCCTCCCTGATGTATTGATGCTTCTAGAAGGCAGCAAAAGGGAGATCAATGCGCCACATGCTTATCCAGAACTTGTCCGAAATCCATCTACCAGACCAAAAGTTGGTGCAGGAAGAGGCAATTGACGTCAGGCCTAGACCCCTGGCATGCAAACAATGCAAACACTTTTTTCTCTCGATGTATAAACGAAGACGGTTACCCGACCTTAACATTTAGTCCTGTGTTGAAGGTAAACTTGGAAGAAATAAGAATGCTATATCTGTGTGTCATGGCAGTGACGCTACATCCATTTGTATGTTTATCGTAAACATACATCGGATTTCAGAGATGGCTTCCAGTTCCCTGTTAGTGTCCACCCCTTGCCGCTTTTCGCTCATACGGGGACCCCTGGGGTCGTGGACGCCCCCAAGCGGGGGCCCTGGGCCCCGGGACTAAGCTTCCCCTAAAAAAAACATTACGCTTCAAGGAAAGGCCCACATAAAACTGTTGTTGAGATATCTAGTTGTTATTCATCGCATTTACTATGTATTTTGGACTCCATCACTAGGGTTTATTGGACTTTAGTTATAGATTTATACCAGATTTCTCATTATTCCTAAGGGCGAATGTCCGATCTACCAGGCTGTAAGCTTGCTCGTACGTAGAGTAAAACAAATCATCGGCGTGATGCTTCTGAGGGAGGTAATAGTCAAATCTTGGAAGCCCCAGGGTATGGCTTGATCGAGCCCATAAGTACATACATACATAAATAGCATGCGCATTTTGACTTGATTTGGCAAAGCCCGCCCCTTCCCACATCTTCAACTGGTAACCCCTTGGTCGCTCATCACTTAAGGTACGATGTAGAATGGCGATCATCAATCGTACTACAATATGGCCATCCTAGCTTGTTCGGCTCGGTACGTTGCCCATTCCATGATGACTTCAATCACATCTTCAATCTGCTCTCTGGTATTATCTGCGTGTATCGAGATTCGCACTCGATCCATCCCTTTCGGAACAATGGGATACATCACCGGGTTAGCCCAGAACTTAGCCCGGTGCATGTGTCCGGCTAATTCAGTCGACTCATTAGGCGGGGTTACCAAGGGGATGATAGGCGACTGGAGCATTTCAGAGTTCCAGCTCTTCTCATTTGGGATTTGGATGATTTTTGCCTTTTTGATAGCAGCCCATTTAGGATGACCGAGGAAGATCTTGTGGAAGTACCGGATGTTTTCTTGTAGGGTCCGCCGGCACTGATTGGGTTAGCCTTCTTCTAGTAGATTAGAAATACACAAACCCTTTCTCCATCTTCACTGGCTATAATTTCATAACCGGCTTTGACAGCAGCTAACGCAACGAAGGAAGGAGCCGTGGAAAAGATGACACTCCGCGCATAGTTGATCAGATTGAATTTGATAGTCGGTTCAGCCAGTATCACGGCTAAAGTAATTAGGTTGACTTATAAGTCATGACGAAGGGGAACTGGGAACTGTACCTCCATTTGACCCTAAAGCTTTGCCAAAAGTATGCACACGAAGGCCTATTTCCTTCTCAAGTCCATTATGAGAAACGAATCCAGAGCCATTCGGTCCAAGAAGACCATTTGAATGTGCCTCATCAACTGAGAAAATAAAATTTCCCCTGGCAAGGGTGGTACTGGCAATATCAAGGAGTTCATGGATCGGGGCTTCGTCTCCGTCCATGCTATAAAAGGACTCCAAGGCAACAAAAACCACATGGCTGTCATTCGCAATGCCAGGATTCTGGTCACGAAGGCTTTTCAAACAATGACGGAAGGAAGCGCGGTCGTTATGCGCAAACATGATGGTCTTAGCACGCCTCGTCTCATTCCTTCATGTATGCTTGCATGCACATACTGATCGTACAAGACGAAGTCTCCATTCAGTGGGATTGTTGACCAAAGTGCGACGTTTGCATCATATCCAGAGTTAAAGAACAAAGCTGACTCGGCATTGTGGATCTGAGCCATATAAACTTCAAGATCTTTCAGAAATTGTGTGGTGCCTTCGAATATGCGAGTCGAGGTACTTCCGACAATGAAGTCTGGATTTTTCCGGAGTTGATCCTCAAAATATCTAGTCAAAGCCCCCGATTTTGCCAGCGAAAGTGTGTCATTTGACCCGAAGTCTACCATCTGGGCAATAGTAGAAGGATCGGGAGGGCTGATCAATCTGTTATCGCGATCACGCTCATCCAGTGCGGACTGGAGCTTCTGGGAAAGGATCTTTTTGCCATCCATGATTACTGTGTAGGTAGACTTCTGTAATACAAAGCGATATGGACTTCTTCTTTTAGACTCAAATTGATGACTGTAAAGTATGGTCTTTTGGGCGTACTCACGCTAATTATATATACTAAGATCTTTCAACTGATATTGACCCAGATTGGAGAGTACCACCGGGGAAAGATCATTTCTCGAGAAGGACATTCATAAATATCCTGGAACTTTAACTGTCAAGCGGGTAAATGAGGGCAAAGTATATATGGCCCATGTGTATAATTTCCCATTCCGATTACTCTGAAATGGCCAACCAGGGCAAACAGTCACCCTACCGGAAAGAACCCTCAAAAGAGTCTTTTGATGCGGCTTGAAGGAAACAGGTGACTTGATTTCCTAACCTGGATTTCTTCATGTCATTGCCATGTAAGGGATCTCTCTCTGGGTCGAATTCAAGTGAGGCACAGCACCTGTACTAAAAGGGAGATCTGCAACGCCAATAGCATGGTCGATTGGCTGTACCACTTACTCTTTTCGCTGTGAAGAAATGCGGTTTCTATTTCTACCTAGGTGTCTATAGTGAGTCATATGACAGGGGTTAAATCACCAGATTACTGCATTGGGAGTTGAACATGGCAACACATATGCATGATTTGTGAACTCTAAATCCTGCTAGACCTTTCATAGGTATCCGACATCAGTCTTTACATTTGATAGACAAGCTGGGGCCTTTCTGCATGCATAGCAACTCTCGCGGCAGTTACTGGTGTTACTGACGGCAATGGAAAACAATACCGATCAATATACTCTGTCAAAACAGGTTCCACAGGCTCACACCTGAGCAGCTTGCTCCATCCTACGTGTTAGTATAAGGGCAGTGGCTGAGAGTGACGGCAAATGCTAACTGTAAGGGTAGAAGTAAAATAGAATCACTTTTCATCATATATAGAGCCATTCATGTTCTAAAGGATGGCCAACTTCAACACCTACACTCCCAGTACTATCTCAAAATCACCAAACAATTACCAAACAATTACCATCTGGAGAAAATTATCTACGAACATTCCCAAGAAGCCCCAAACTCAATAGCTGTGGGGGACGGAAACCTGTCTCTAAGCTATCCTGAGCTACTTGCGGAAGCCGCTCACCTATCCGGATCGCTTGATGAAGTGATCTCTGGTGAACTGATTGGCATTTTGCTTGGCCCTGGAATCCATCAAATTGTTGCACAGCTAGCTGTACGTCTCTCTGGTGGTACTTGCGTACCTATCGAGCCATCACTTCCACAGGGTCGCATCATCGCGCTTCTAGGTGATATTGGTGTTAGACGCGCACTCGTTGACGAAGAAGAAACTGCGTATCTGCATGATCTTGAGGTCATACACGTACAGCCGATTTCAGGACGGACCGCCCTGCATTTCGCATCAGAAGACTTTGAAAACCAAGTCAGAGATAAGCCAGCCATGTTTATCTTCACCCCAGGGTCAACTGGAAAGCTCAAGCCAGTTCAAATCCGTGCAGAGAGTATCTTGCACATGACGACGAAGACTCCTGCAACACGCTTACAAAGAGCTGATAGAGTTACTGCGTTCAACAATCCAGGATTTGATGTAGGTCTATTCGAGATATGGGCTACACTCATCTCTGGGGCCACGATTGTGATGATGCCTCGAAAGACAGCCACCGATCCCGGTGCCTTCGGGAGTTTTTTGAAGTCTCACAACGTGACCGTGACATTCTTGACCGCTGCATTGTTTCAATTTATTGCCTTCTCAGACCCGTCCGCGTTTTCTTCATTGTGCCATGTCCTCAATGGGGGAGATGTGGCCAACGTGCGTGCTACGAGGACAGTCCTGGATAATTGACCACCACAACACCCTTGGAACACATATGGCCCGACTGGTGTACGACCTTAGCCACTATGGTAGAAGTCACGATGGAAGAGGCATCTCGATAAAGAATCAGTATCGGTAGAGGAGTGGGCGAGACGACACTCGTGCTATTGGACGAGAAGCAGAACGCCATTCGTGATAGCGGAACGCGGGGTGAATGCGCCCATGGCAATGCACCAGATGATGCAACGACCTGGAGGCAAGATGTCAGCCTCGTGGATGATATCGAGCTCGTCCCTCAATGGGAGGCTGACACAGAAGGACGTGTTTTTATTGTGTTAGAATTGCATAGATAGTCTTCCCTTGACATCGCTTCAAAATTGCATGTTAAGATAGTACACCAATCAATAAGCATGGAAGTTTTCAGATTCATTCACTCGTAACGACTTGACAAAATGACTATCGTACACATGATCATATTCATATACTCAGGTAAAGGTCGCAGCATCAGAGGTGATCCAGTCCCTTGGCACCCTAAATTTCAAGTTCAAGTTCATCAGCACTCTTGCCGGGAGCCAAACTCCCATGCAGGCCAGTGTTATCAGGGGGGAACTCTAAACGTCCAGAGCCAACGCCTGTAATACGCTGGTCAAGGGAGTTCCAGTCACTGGCAACTGGAGGTTGATCAGGCAGAGGCAGATTAGCCTTGACCTTCTCAATTTGTGCGCCTATGTCGGTGTTTTTGTCGATGATAGACTATAGAGCACATTGGTGATCTGTTTTCTGCTTGATGTTGCGTTGCAGATACTCACCTTCATTCTAGAGACGTGTGAGTCTGCTGGGGTTTTGCCACTATGACACAGGGAAAGCTTGGACTCCGCCCTGCGGAGGTCCTGCATGGTGGTGTGGAAGGTAGCTTCAGACATTTTGCGCCTGGTTGTGGATGTGGTGGTGTGGATGAAGAGGAAGTGTCAGAAGTGGCTGAAAATGATTTTGAATCTGAAGCATATCATCTCAGGCAAGGCAACTGAGAGTTTATATATCTACCATGTTCTTTGTCGATGGCAAGACGCTGTGACGTTTGCTACAATGACGACATGGCATCCGAGGCCATGGATATTCTCCCCACCAGAGCCGGCTGGGGCGTGCTTCATCTTGGGAATTTGGCCTCTATTGGAGATTCCAGGCCTTCGGGTCAACAGAGAATAACTAACTGGACAAAACTCGGGGATTGGCGTCAGAGTCTAGGGACCGCCTGAGGTGGCAAGGCTGTTCATTTGCTTGCATGACAAGATGCTATGCATATCTCCTTACCAGGCCTGTCGAGGAGTTAATGGGCATCCTGAAGCCGGACGCTCGAGATTTCATAGACCAATTGTATATAACATATATCTCGGTCTATCGATTCGTTCCCAGATCACTTCGTTGTTCAGTACATTTCAACCGCGACCGGGAATATTCAACGAAGTAATATTGGAATGGTGGGGGGAACATCCTGAACTCAATTCGAGCCTAGTCAATCGGCTATCTCGGGTGCGGCAGAGTTGGTACGCATCCTGATGAAGCCTTGCAAAGACCTGGATGTTAAGCATCAGTACACCGGGGGAAGTAGATACACAACGGTTGGCCATAGTGTTTCAGCGTGAATTATAGCCATCAGACTGGACCCCCAGTTGCGACCTTCCAGACATCATAGAATGATGTCCAGGACGAGAACAGACGCCTTGTACATTAAGTAAGGGCTTCAACAAGTTGAAGAGTAGTCGGCGTCCTAAAGTGGCATAAAAGCATGCAGGTCATCAACAAGACCGCCTTCCCTTTTGGTGTGGCAGAAAATGTTTCTTATCGAAAGACAGTCAGGTCCGAGGCCTGTGGAGATTTGGTAAATCTGGTCATTGTGTTGTTCTGAGGGTATTTTGGTCTTCGACACATCTATCCTGCATTATGCCTCGAGATCCGCTGATCGGACTGGTGGGCAAGGTATGCCGTTCCCCTACATTGTTGCATCACCCCACTAATCGGAGGTGCGAGGGGGATACAGCCGTCTAGTGGAAAATCCACAACATTGAACAGTTTGACGGATGCGACTTCCAAAGTTGGTAAGTGAACCGGAAGACAGTTATGATCACTCTCAGAGGCCTAATGAGTTATCCTTTGAACAGGAAACTTCCCGTATGTGTGCCCCGGTTGCTCTACACGAGCATCTCCACCTTATCGCAGTTGATCGCACAGGCCGTGTTGACACCCGACAGCTTCACAACCATTGACCCCCAGCGAGCCATCGGATATCTTCAGATCGAGTGCCCTTGCCAGCGACACAATGTTTCAGATCGGTGCCAGCCCAATTACGGAGGCTGTTACGAAGGGCGACGTTCCGTGCCGATTGAGTTGTTAGATGTCGCAGGTCTTGTTCCAGGCGCGCATCAGGGTCGCGGACTAGGTAACAAGTTCTTGGACGATCTGCGTCACGCCGATGCTCTGATTCATGTCGTGGATGTGAGTGGGACTACGGATGCCGAAGGTAAGTTGGGTGTGCCGCATTGAACCGCACGGATCGTGTGTTGATAAATATCCACAGGAAAGGCTACTCGAGGATATGATCCGTCAGTGGACATTGAGTGGTTGCGATCGGAGATCGTGCGATGGGTGCTAGGAAACCTGATGGAGAAGTGGTACGTTTGCAAGTGCCAAGAATGGAACGAGGGACAGGTGCTAATCTATCCGTAGGGGTTCTATAAAGAGGAGACATCAAGCATTGAGTCAGTGAACCCTTGCAACGCCATCTATAATGACACTGGACTGACTCTTACTTCAGAGGCAAACCCCATCGACACATTGCAGAAACAGTTTGCTGGTTACGGAAGTAACTATGCCACTGTTGCGCGATTTATGGATAAACTTGCCTTAAAAGAGCCGCTGGAAGATTGGTCAAATGAGACGGTAGAGCTCGTTGTCAACGCTTTTATCGACGAGAAATTCCCCACAGTGTTCGCGTTGAACAAGATCGACCACCCAGATGCAGACAAGGTACGATGATCTGCCTGATGGCTTATGTATTATTCTGACAAGAATTGCAGAACATCAGCAAGATTGCAAAGATGCAAGATCCAAAAAGCATTGTGCTTTGCTCCGCTATATCTGAGGTTTTCCTCCGAAAGCTGGCAAAGCAGGACTACATCAAATACGTTGAAGGCAGTGAGTTTATCGATACGCGAGAAGATTTGATCGACATGGGCGACCCAGATGGAGGAGGCCTCAAAGAGATGGATGAAAAATTGAAAACGTATGTACAGTGCTCATTGGAAAGTTGTAACCTTGCTGACGACTTTGCCCCAGTCGGGTTGAGAACATGAAAGACATGGTGCTGTATCGATTTGGATCTACTGGAGTCGTCCAATGTCTTTCCCGAGCGGCAGAGCTTCTGGGCCTTGTACCAGTGTTCCCCGTCCGGAACGTGGCGACATTCAACTCTGGCACTGGAACTGCTGTATTCCGCGACTGTGTTTTGGTCAATAAGTCAGTACTCCCTATTCCGACCCAGCATAGCCTATCTAACACTTCACAGAAACAGTACTGTCGGTGATGTCGCCCGAAAGGTGATGGGTGACGTACCTATCAATTATGTCGAAGGAGTGGGTGGAACTCGAGTCTCCGAGGATGACATTGTGGCAGTTGGGAAACACGATGTGAGTGCCACACCAAAACTACAGAATATGGTTGATTGACTGATTACCATTGCAGATCCTATCGTTCAAGGTTGGTCGGTAGACCAGTCCCTCTATGTACAGCATCTCCCATGATATGACATTAGTAATGGAAATGTCTTTTATGACCTCGATCTCTGCTTTGATTCACTATTATTACAAAGTTTTGGGGCACCGACACTGAAATTTCGAGCTCTAAGAGCGCAACACATGATATCTGACTCATCCCCCCTTCTGCAAGATAGAGACGCAGTCAGCAACATGGACTCTCTCATCATTCATATGAACTGACCTTTGGACGCTCGTCATTCATGCCAATGACCGGCTCTGGCGCTTTGGGATGCTCCTCTTTAGCCTTCTTCCCATACTTGGTTCCACCCCTCTCCGTCATTCCTTGTGACTTGGTTTCATCTGCAAGACCCTGGTTTGTTCGCCTTTCCCTCAAGCCAGAGGCCGCTGCCTCTGAATGTACATCCTCTGTATCACCTTCCTTAGACCGCTTGCGTACGTGATCCTCCGCTGAACTTCCTTTCCAATCCTCAAAGATGGAGTAATTTCGGACCCCAAGTGGTACGTGGAGAACTGGCGGTTGTATGACGGACTGTAACGGTAGGAGGACCCGCCAAGGTTGTCGTGAAACAGACATGCCGTGCAGTATTGGCGTGGCAGAAGAGATAAAGTGATGGCGCATAGTGAATTGCCAGTAATTGTGAATACTTGAACAGCTAGAGCGTTGGATTCCATGATTATTTCTACCCGGCGCTATGACGTCCGCATGCTGTAATGCGATCTTGTCCAAAAAGGGTAAGAGCCGGTCGGGGGCTTATCGATAAGAGAACGATCGTCATCGGCGGCATTTACGCCAACCTCCAATTCAATCACAATGAAGCGCGAGTACATCCCGATCGAATCCCTGCCAGCTTGGCAGCGGCTCAACGGGATCATCGTCCAAGGCATTGCAGTTCATAAGCTTGGATCTGATCAACATGGCGGAGACAAAGGCAGTGCCCTCATCGCAACCGAAGCGCAGATGAGCAGCGAAAACGATGCCAATCCCAAGACCCTTCTACAGGTTCCCTCAGGACTGGTCTTATCCCTGGAGACAGTCCAGAACCATGCCAAAACTGACAGGTATTTACGCGACGTGCTGGAGAACATCGGCGACTTTGGAAGGGTATGAGTTGCTACTCCCCCTCCCCCTATTTAGCTACATTACAATGAAGGAAGCCAACTAAGATACACAGACAGCTAGAGGAGCAATCCTCATATTCTTGCTCATTCAACTATCCCATAGCAGCCCCGATCTGCGCTCAACAAACGAGACCATCGGTATCTCCAATCCCTGGACCGAATACGTGAAGTTCCTGCCCCCATCGTTCCCTCTGCCCACCTTCTACACCGCCGAGGAACAAGAGCTCCTTCGAGGCACGTCGCTTACGGAAGCTTTGGACGCGAAATTTGCATCCCTTGAGCGGGAGTTTGAACAGCTCCGCCAGGCTACGGAGGGTATTGCGTGGTGTCAGCGGAGCTGGTGGGATGAGAAGACCGGCGCGCTGACAATTGATGACTGGAAATATGTTGACGCTGCTTATCGGTCACGCATGCTGGACCTACCCGGCAGTGGCCTGTCAATGGTGCCTTGTATTGACATGGCCAATCATGGCTCGGGCGATGGAGTCAAGGCGCTGTACGATGCAGACTCGGAGCGGAACGCGGTTCTTCAGCTACGGTGGGGAAAGGCTCTCCAGCCCGGAGAAGAGGTTACGATTTCGTGAGATTGCTCTATGGTGGACATGGTTATTGAGGACTTGGCTGACACATTGCACGACAGGTACGGAGACGAAAAGCCTGCATCTGAGATGATATTTTCCTACGGATTTCTGGAAAGCGGCACGACGGACGCACGGGAAATATTCCTCAATCTAGATATTCCCGAGGACGACCCTCTCGGCCTCGCAAAGAGGATGTTCTGCCAAAACAATTCGGGTATTCGGATTTCGGCTGTTGAGGGCTCCGAAGAGGTAACATGGGAGAGTGGACTTGCGTGGATAGCATGCGTGAACGAAGAAGACGGGCTTTACTTCGGGATTGCACAGACAACCGACGGCGGTCGGGAGCTGGAAACGACCTGGAAAGGCGAAAAGATCCAATCAGCCAGTCATCTCCGCGAGCTTCTCGCTGTTGATCCTTTGTGGGACATTTTCCAGCTACGCGCTACAGTGCTGCTTCTAGATGGGCTCGAGACTCAGCTCGCTCTTCTCCAGGAGACTGGGGGAATCATCTCGAGTATGCAAGAGGACAACGCGGCTTTAGATTCCATGTTCCGACCTGGGATCTTCACCTCTATTGCCCAATTCCGCGTTTTGGAAGGGGAGCTGCTGGAGAAGGCTGTTGAGGAATTAACAAAACAAGTAAGTGATCCGATGTGTCGCGTGTCTCTAGGGTTCATCTCCTTTCATATTTCCCGCAACTGACCATGACACACAGAGAACGGAGTTACTGGCTTCTAAAACGGTGGCAGAGTATTTCAGTGCACAGACTGCCGAGTTGGACGAAACCGAAGACTTTTCATGATGCAAAATAAAGGGCCCAGATTTTGTTGATCAGACACACTAGGATCACAATACTATATGCCCAAATTTTTGTTAGGCTAACAGGCCGCAGCAAGCCCAGTTCCCGCCAGATCATCTCAAAAAAAGAAAGTTGCGAGCCCCACACCCCCATAGCGCATCGAGTTATTCCACGTGTAGGCGCTACTAGCGTTCAATCATGACGAAAAGACAGGGGGATCACACCTATGACGTTCCAAGTCCAAAATTATAGAATAGTTGGCAGATTATGCCCTTGTCATGACTTTTTGGTAGTGTCTTTGGGTCTTCCCTGAGAGTCATTTTAGATGTCCTTTTAAATATTGTGTCCCCCTTCTCAGTTTTATACCCACACGTACGCGGCAGAAAAAAAAGGCGGAAAGGAGGTGTAAACCTTGCATAGCACTTCTTTATCACCAGGCATGGAGTTGTGAAAGGGGTTGATAAGGGGTTGAGAACACCTTGGAACATGATCTACATACGGGGGTTGGGATGTGCATGCGGGGGAAGGCAGTTGCAGGAACGTCGATTCTGATATCCACTGGATTGGTAGATGGCATTTTCGTAACGAATCAGAGCGCACCAGTGACGTTTAATCGGTATTCCAGAGGTGGATCATACTATTTTGTCTACAATTCGAAACGACCAATATTGAGGGATGCGGTATGTACACAGTGGAGCGCAGGCACACAGCCGTAGATCGCGAATCCAACAGACCGGAGCCTAGTGGGGCTATTAACTTGTGAACCACGGTTCGCTCATCTCTCGGGAAAAACTCGCTGAGCGGAACAAAACGGGCTTTTCTTAACGTTACCGTAAATACGAGATGTTGTATTCGATATTAAACATCGAACTATTTCCCGCGTCTTTGGTTGGGTTCTGATGACAACTAATCAATTCAGCTGATAGGTGCATAGGTGGAGCTAGTAATATAATTTACATTCGAAACTCCCCAGTTGTTTCCCCGCGTTGGATCCTCCGTGAACGGATCGCCACTGTATGTAGTGAGGTCTGTATTACTTCACTGTGGATTTAAACCTTCAAGATCCTGGGGATTTCTCGGCCTTGATGATTAAAGTTGAATTTGGACCTTATTTCGGTCATGACTTCAGCAAGACCCCGCGTGGCCAACGACTTAGGTGGTATCTCGTGTACAAAGTACGTACTATGCGTCCGGTGTGTTTCACTATTGGAAGGATCGCGGTGTTACCTTTTTGTCTTAGTGGGAAATTGAGACGAATTCGACTATGCACAGCGGCCGATCATCGGACAAAAATGTAATACTAGGCCTATTAGGCCAACCTGCGTACGGAGTAGGTAGACACCCGTGGCCGCCCTTGAGGACCGCCGGCAGGAGGAAGTCGCCAATTACCGCAACCGGTTTGGATCCGCCTGCACATGAGGATGTAGCACTCAAAAGTCTATCTGAGTACTAAATCCAGAGCACATGTACTCGAAAAGCGTCATTTTGCCATTGAAGCCAATATACATTCCCATAGTACTCCGTAGACACTGCCATACCAGTCACAGAGTTGTGTGGAATGTGGAGTGCGGGGACCGGGATGATCGGATCCAACAATCAAATAGAAGAAATATCGAGGCCTGCAGGAAAAATCCGGGGCGAGTTTGAGCGGTTCACGGGGAAGGATGTATCTATCGCCCCTCAAAATAGTCAAAATATCGGGTCCAATAAAATAACGACCCCAGGACTAAAGTGAACGGAGTCGGTACGCAATCAATACCAATTACCAGCGATACAACGACGAGTTTATTGGCGCCAGAGGATGGTCAGCAGTCTCCACTTTAAACTGACTCAGCACTGGCGTGACCCCATCTTCCCGAAGTCGCCCCCCCCATGTTTTTAGGCTTCTTTCTGCATACATACTTGTCTTATTCAAACTGAAGATTTCTTCAGTTGCATTGTTTTCGAAATCAAGTATTTTATACGAAGTGTTGTGCTTACACTTCTGGCGCCTTCCAGATACAACGAACTTAACACCGGCGGCCCGTGTGCCCCTTCTGCTCAACATGCCTGGTATCTTGCCTATGAAAGTGATCAAGGTCGGTGGCACTGGCACAACGAGCCGTATTGCCCAAGCCTGTGACCGATGCCGAAGTAAAAAAATACGCTGTGACGGTGTTCGACCTTGCTGCTCCCAATGTGCCAACGTGGGCTTCGAGTGCCGCACCAGCGACAAATTGAGCCGCCGCGCCTTCCCACGTGGATATACCGAGTCTTTAGAAGAACGAGTCAGGTCTCTAGAATCTGAAGTTAAAGACTTGAAGGACCTGCTAGACGAGAAGGACGAGAAGATCGATGTCTTGTCCCGGATACATTCATTTACGCCGCCGCAACGAGCTGCCTCTGTACGGTCTCCCTCTGCTTCTGCGACAGTGAAGTCGAGCACTTCGGATTCATCGGATGGCGTGTTTCATGTAGAGCGATCAACGACCCGACCATCCCAGAAGTCACAGAACCCTTTCATCGGATTTTCTAGCACTCAGGGATTTGCTGGTATGTTATGCGTTTCCCTTTACAAATTGAAGCAATCAACTTACATGCGCAGATGTCTTTACCAACAGGCTTGTCAGTGAGGGTAAATCAGCAACTAAGATACCCACAGGGGCGCTCACGTCCTTGCCTGCCTCGGTGGTCCAGGGTTCCCCCAACCAAGCTGTGAAAACGCCACCCCGCTTGGTGTCGGACCAGCTGATCAACATCTTCTTCCAAGAATGGGCGCCGCTGTACCCTGTGGTACATCGTCCGACCATTCTGAAAGCTTATGAGCAGTATCTCAACAATATGGAGACTCTTCGGCGCAATCCCCATGTGATGGCACAGTTGAACCTGATTTTTGGTATTGCTGCCCTTTCATCAATATCGCGAACCAATCAGGACCCGACTTTCTTCGAAGAGAACTGGTCGGCCACGCTTGATTCCTTCTCGAGTGAAACGTCGGTTTCCAGCCTGCAGTGCTTTGTTCTTGGTCAGATCTACTGCGTAACCAAAGGCGACTACCGCACATTGCTTCGCTACCGTGCCCTTGGTGTGGATATTTGCCATCAACTGGGCATGCATGAAAACCAAGAAAGCTCGGGCAACCCTCTCGAGGACGAGACTCGTAAGAAGGTTTTCTGGTCGCAATATGTGCTTGACCGATTCTGCTCCGCGCTTACTGGACTCCCTGTCCTGCTGCGCGAAGAGGATATCGAGACTGAGTATCCGGTTGATGTGGACGATGAGAATGTCACAGAAACAGGGTTTTTGCCGACCCTACCTGGCGAATCCACTCGCATTTCCAGCGCCATCGCTCTCTTTGGAGCTGCAAGGATTTTGAACAAGGCTTTGGACGATCTGTTCCCTTCGAAATCTGGCTACGATGTGTGTGTTTCGAAGATGCGCTCGGTGGCAGAGCAATTAGACGAGTGGCTTCGCACACTGCCGCCACACCTTCGTCTCGAGTTTAGCCAGGACAAGCCTAGCACGAACGTCACGAGTAGTCGGTCACCGCTCCTAGTAAGTCCCAGCATGGATTCATTGATGTTTTGCAAGAAAATACTGACCTTCTATAGTCGCTTGTGTACTATTTCATTCGATCTTTGATACATCGCCCGGCTGTCTGCTACGCTGACGAGAACCTTCGCTCTGCGTCTGTCCTGGCGCTGTCTGATTCAGCAAAGCATATCATTCAGATCCTCGAACTTCTTGAAGAGAGGCGCTTGTGTCTCTCTGTTTGTATCAACAGGAAGGAGCTTATCTTCTTTTCCGGGGTTGGATTGCTTTGGCAAATGCTTGATGTCAAGAATGATAGCAAACTGGCCAAGGATAGCCAGAAGCTACTCGGAACTGCCATGCAGTACCTCCAATCGGAGTCGAGTGCGGCAGCTGCTGAATTCGGCACGCTGTCCAACACTCTGGTTTCACTGGATGGTGGAAGACACCCATCAGAGGGCAAGCAGCAGCACCAGAAGATGGTAGCGCCAACACAGAAGCCGAGCAAATCCCCCAAGAAGCACTTGCAGGCCTTAAAGTCGCGCCTCGTGGCCTGCTCCACCCGTGATAAGCAGCCTCCAACCCAACCATCCCCGCAGTCCTCTCGCCGGAACACCATCTCCGGAGCCACGCCACCACTTATTCCTCAGTCGCTCCGGTCCCCTAGCTGGAGCAGCCTGCCCCTCTCTCAACCTGATCAGCTCCCCGCTCCACTCTACCTCAACGACAAAGGTCACTCCCCCTTGGACCTACCATCAGACCCCCGCTTATCCACATCCTTGGGCTACGACCACCCACGTTCCTTGTCCTGCTCTACGCCTTCTGATCCCACAGCTGGCGCCATCACAATGGCCGATTGGGAGTATGTATTGAGCGACATGGACCGCGGGTACTCCAACATCTTCACAGGCATCTACGGCGGCAAAGAATGCGGCGAAGACCCGGGCCCGTTCGCCTCGATCGCAGCAGAATACAATCGCAGACCCAACGACGCCTCCGTAGTCAATCATCCGCAGAGCGATATCCACGACCTCTCGCCCGAGGCATGGTCCGCCAGTAGTGGCGACTTCGCACACAAGCCAGAACATAGCGCGCAGAGCGTTCTAAGCTATTCGAGCGAGAGTATGGGGAGTGCTGAGGAGCCACTGGCACCCTATCCTGATGTCCAGGTCTGTCCTGAGGATATCAAGACCATTGATCCTTTCCATGCTTTTGCTATGCATGGTGAAGGTGAGGTCGACGAGTTTTCTCTGGTCAATGGCTGGGACCGCCGCCTGGCCGTCTGATTAATTATTTAGCGCTGAGTGTCTTTTTTTTCTCGGAAGGAATTTGGGTCTTGAAGTCGTTTTCCGCTTTTCTATTTTGTGTCAGAAAACAGACCGTTTACATGGATTACCGAGTCCAATACCATTGAATCATGTGATTTTAGACTATGCAAATTGCTTACTAATTGTGTGTCCGACCAGATTGTCAAATACGGACCATTGTTGTTTTTAGTTAGTTAGAGAATTTTACCATCGTGAATTTACTAGTACGCTCGCCATACACCTAGATTTCCGTCAGTTATGAGCCCGGAATCGCTTCAATTTTGATCTCTTTTCCATCTATTTGTTTCATCTCATATATATTGAGCCATTGGCTGCACGGAGATAACA